>JAZGTK010000851.1:0-48625 GCA_036877625.1 Ambastaia sidthimunki
AAAAATATCAATTTGTATGTTGCCTGGGAATTGAACCCTTGACCTTGGTGTTGCTAGTGCCACGTTCTGCCTGTTGAGCTACAAGATCACTGTGGAGGTACTTAGAAATAAGAAAGTAAAAACAAAAGTAGGGTCAAAAACAGGCACTTTGTCAAACCGAGACCAGCTTCTAAGGTCTAAGTCGAAGCAATATAGTTTGTTCTCTCTCTCTCTCTCTCTCTCTCTCTCTCTCTCGCTTTCTATAGAGTGTATGATGTTTTTTTCTAACTCGTTTCCAGGATCATAATGACGAAGTCTTCAAAAGATCAGAGGAACCCAGAGAAGACTGCCGTACCGAAAAGCTTACCATCACCAACGCCTCCGCAAAGAGTTTCTCTATGTGTTTCTCTCTGTTTCTCTCTTACCCTAACAGTGCATCCCTCCTTCATCCACTCCCTCATACAGACACCTCAGCTCACAGAGTTCAGCTGCTCAACAGACTTAAGAACGGAAGGGTAAGTGAGTTTCTGATTATAAACAGACAGTAAAGTCAGTTAGCGATAGCAAAAACAGTCAGAAAGACAAGCTAGCACACACAAGATTGTGCACGTGTTTCAGTTCTGTAAACAAGTGTTTTAAAAGACACTCGTCTCTTTTATGCTTTGAATTGAAATGTTGTAAGCTTGCTTGACTGCAGCTCTGTTAGCAGACTGTGTATTGCATCAGATCTGTAAACCATTTATTTACAACGTCTATTAAATTTTTTGCTGCACGTCTGAGACAGAAAAGATTTGACCTCTGTAATGTGTGTGAGAATTGCTCTGTGAACAGGCTCAGGAGAGCAGAGGCCTCTGCTTCAGGAATATGAGTGGCTGTAGAGGAAATCTGAGGATCTGACTAGATTGACTTGTGATTGACAGGAATGTTTCTCACTTTGATTCACAGCTTCTTTCTTGAGTTTGTGACATGAGTGTTAAGCGCTAATATACGGAGAAACACCTTCTCTCTACTTACTAAACATTTACTGTTTAACGTATTTGTTAAACGTATTTTGAGACATTCCATGTGTTACGCTGTGACACTAAAGTAACTTGATGTTTTTCTGTATGTGTGAAGTCACCCTCACATGAAGCGTAACACTGATACACAGACAAACCTGTTTCAAAGCATTTGTTTTGCTTTGGATTTTCTTGGTTGTTATATTATTACAAAAAATATGTTTTTAATGCTTTTTTATCTCATAATATTTAAGCAATCAGTTTCTTAAATGTGTGGCGTTTAGGGCTAATTCTAGTTTTGGCTTTGAGTCTCAGTGTCTGAGATTATAGGTCTGATATTCCTGAACAGCTGTGTGCATGATCGCAAGAGAACCGTAACACACACAACGATCAGTGTTGATAAAAACTGAATATATGAGTAACTGAGACTCTTAATAATAAATAACTGATTGTGCTCATGTTGCACATGTATGTTGGTGTTTTCAGCTTTACAAACATAAATCTAACACTTTACATTTCTGCATCTGTCAGATGCTTTTATCCAAAGTGACCTTGCATTTAAAGTATACACTTTATCAGTGTGTGTGTGTTCATTAGGATTGAACCACAACCTTGCTGTTGCAAGCACCAGATTGTGAAGTCACTTTCTGATAGTATTTATATTATTGCCAAACTGGAAAGAGAAATTCAGAATTGTTGTTTATGAAATTAGCGTCTGTCATGCACTCAGATTTTCCTGCTGCTGTGTCCATTTGAAACATGTTCTCTGTAGATATTTTAATTTCTAAGTAAGATATTAAGATATTTTTTTAATTTCTAAAAGTTTATTAATATCTTGTGAGGACACTGACATTCTCCAATCGCGTATTTCCTGTGTGCCATCACTGGAGCCAAATTTAGCGTTAACATGCACAATAAACACTATAGTATTTGCATGTCTAAAATTTAGATGCATTCTAGTCGTGAACAATATTTTATTCAGCTGTCACATCAGTGATGGAACAAAGTATTTTCCCGGGTGCTAAATAGAATTTCAATCTCTTTCATGTCTCCGCTTTAATTCATATCGGGTCAAACTGAAGGTGACTATGAGTATTTAACATTATTAAACGAAACGATAAATGTAGAATTTGCCTTTTGTGAGCAAATTTATATGGCAATAAAAAGCATTTTGTGATTAATAAAAAACATTAATCGCACTTTTAGACAGTGTCAAAACGTTTAAGAAATGGAGAAATTGTTGTTTTTGGTCTCATGCATCGATATGAAAAAAATAGATGAGAAACAAACACAAAAGTGTAATTAATATACAGACTGAATTCATTTACACTTGAGATGAGAAACAGCTGTAGATGCTGCTGTCTTTTATTATAAGAATCAGAAATGAGTCAGTAAGACAGTTAATATCTATGTATTCACGACACTTTTATCCAAAGCCACTTCGAGTGCATTTAAAGGATTTTGTAAGAAACAGATATTTGTGCATTTAGATTTGTGAATTGTCAATCAACACTTTTTCTCTTATTTAAATGTTCTGAGCGGAACCACTTCAGCATTTCAAGTATCACATTCAGGAAATTCTACATACAAATGCTTTTGATTATTAGTTATTTATTATAATTTATGGGACTTTTATTTTATGGGAGACATATATAACTAAGAATATTTACAATGTTTCGAAACATGTTAACACTCATGTGTTTGAAACGCTTGTAATCAGGGTCACTCAGTAAGTCAGAGATTGTTAAAACGTGTCAGGGATTATGTGTAACATGTAGACCACCCATCCAATAACAAAACTTTAATGTAAATATAAAAATACATCTGCTGATAAGTCTGTAGATAAATTCTTTCCTCCGCCTGACTAACGGTTATTGCTGGTAACTAATATTTCTGTGCTAAAACTGAGAAATTTAGGAAGTGTCAAGACAAGATAGATTTTTTTTAAATATAGATTTACCTTTATCTTATTTTTCATGACAATTACAAAATCCTAAATCCTAAACCAATACAGTATATGTCAATACAGTATATGTCAATGCCAGCAGTAATATGAATAATAATACCTGCATACAAACATGTAAATATTCTGTAGGCCTTTGAAAACATTTGGATTGCAATTTTTTGCAACTTTGAAGAGGTTATTTACATTATTTTTTATGTATCTTTACAATATATGTTAAATTTTAGATGTTACAAAAGGCCGTCGGCAAATTTAAATTTCAAAACTACAAACACTTTATATAAATGTCCCCAGAACTGAAGATGTTAGAACTACAGATCTGGATGGAGCAGGACAGCTATCTGGAATAAATATTTGTCGTGTCATTTCCAGCAGATTTTACAAACACGGCAAACTGTGTAGTCATTTCTTTCCGTTAGGTTTGTAACAGGACAGAATTTTTCTTTTGAAAGTTACTGTTATTAAAGTTATTTAATTCACTTTTGAAATTTTGTGATGTGCTATTTTTTATTATAAATGAGTTTATCTGTGCAGAATTAGTGAGGTTAAAGAGTTTAGATGACCCCTCTGTACTGTCTGCTTTCATTCATTTGTTGAACACACATCTGGCCCTGACGAGTTTTGTTCTCGTGCAATTATGAAGGTTGTTTATTAGATAAATGGTTTGATAGAATGATAGAGAAGTAGAGGAAAAAAAGTCCAAACCGCTCTGCTGCTTTCCCCTCCTCTGTTCATGTTTCACACTTCTGACAGAGAACTAGAACACAACCTCCACACTCCACTTTCCCTCAATTATATCCTGTTTGAATTCTCTTCACCGGCGTGCTGCGTTCTCCAGTAGTACCTGCTGATAGAAACTGTAGGTTTATGGTGTTGCATTGTTTTAGGATAAACAGCTCACGGAACTGTTGGTAGAGTGTTTTCAGTCTAGTAAAGAGTCTTTCAAAATTCTCCCTCTTGTTTTTAGGTATCAAAATGGCTATTGATTACATCATAGAAAGCACAAACCGTTAAGTAGGGCAGCGAAAAATCTACATTTCTCTGGTCCAAGAATTCGTCTGCTCGTACCGTATTGTCTTACACCTTTATTCTTTCACCCACATTATGCTAATAGTGAGGTTTGTGTAGGTGACTTCTGCAGGTACATTCATACTGTACTCACCACTGAATTACCATCACCAGCCAACACACCAGCCAGACCTACAACCTGTGCGGAGGCATTCTGATTTACTGCCTGTCAGACCTTAGCAAGACAGAGATGTGACGCAGACAGTGGGTGTAGTATTCATCTTTTAAAAGGTTGAATTCCTGTTATTTAAGAATGAACAACAAGGCCACAGACAGGTCTTCAAGGTTTCCAATGATACAATAAAGTTCAAGCACAAAAAAGAGAGAGAATGAGCAGGAAAGAATGGAGGGAAACACTGTGTGTGGGTGGAAAAAGGGTGTGGAGACAATATAGAGGTGCAGCTGTGGTATGGAAACATTTTTATATTGTGGGTATAAGAGGGATACACTTGCAGAAAGAGAGAGAGCGGAGGCGGGGTGTACGGAGGTTTCCCTTGTCCACTTCCTGTTCTGTCGTTGTTTCATGGTCAACTTCCTGTCACATGACTGCGCAACCACAGCTTCTTAGTGGTGTAAACAGCTTGTTTTCTCACTCACAAAATGCATGCACAGATACACACACGGCTGCTCACAGTAAATGAACACATTAAAACACAGATAGAAAAATGTGCACCCGTGTTCTCATTCTGACCAACACACACATGACAGGAAGCTGTGCTTCTCACTCAGGTCGTACACGCTTACACGCACACGCCTTACCTGCCAGTTTGACAACTCTTACGTTCTTACATTCAAGTGACTAACCACAACAGATGCTAATCTCAAGATCACACTCAGAGCCACAAGCACAATAGGTCTCATAACCTACCAACATCTTTGAAGACAACACACTTTAATCCTGTAGCGTTCGTCGACTGGTACAAAGAGTTAAAACTAGTTACGCTGGATTCGGTGCTGGATGGTTTTGCTGTGTGTTCTTCTGTCTGACAACCATCAATGAGACAGTTATTGGACTTAAACTGTGATCTGTGAGTATTACAACATGCTACTCGCAATGTAAGACAACAGTTAAAAATAGACTGAGAAGGAAAGGATGGGAGGAGAGAAAGAGGGAGAGAGATACAGAGAGAGAGAGCGGGAGACAGAGAGAGAGAGGGAGATCCGTGACTGTTTCCTCAGGATGTGGTTTTCGGTTCAGGGTTTTAGGGGAGGGGGTGGCTCTGTGACAAACACAAGAATTACCTTTTGATCGGTTACACCTGCAAAAAAATATGTGTGTATGTGTGAGAACATGTTTGTGCATTTGTGTAAAATGCATTTGTCTGTGCGCAAGCGAGAAAGAGGCGAAGAGTTTCTGTTTTCACGTGTGGCTGTATTTTAACTTGCTGAAGACACAGGCTGTCGACAGCACACACCACACACAGAGGCGACATGAGCAGAGAGCCCAAAATCACAAACAACTGATTATGAGCAGAGAATGAAAATGGTGAGAGGCATTCTGGTGAGTATAACACTAGACTCTGAGAATGATGATAGAGAAAGTAAAAAAAAGAAGATAAAACAGAATAAAGGCTGCTGTGATCTTTTGACGCTGTAGATGTTTGTTTCTGTTTTGGGGTCACTTTGTTTGCTTTTACTGTACCGTTGACACACAGTTTAGTCTTTAAAATAAACCGTTACACAGAGAGACAAGTGAAAGGATTACACGGGTGAAAACAAACGTCTTTAACCGTCTTATTTATTTGTGTGGTCAGGTTTAAAGTTCACTAACGTTTGTGAGGCTGAAAATGTTTTGATGTCTTTATCTTTGTGTGTCTTTCCACAGTTTTCAGATTCTATGACTGTCCTGTAAGTCTCTGTGAAGAGCTCTTCAGCCATTTGCAACACGCACTCAAACACGCCACATGGTTGATCAGACATCTGCTGAGGCTGATTCCTTCGCTGCTATGTTCCGACCTCAAACAGAAGGTCAAAGGTCAAATCATGATCTTTACCAGCGAGGATCAGTGAGCAGTCTGAGCCAGTTTGATGTCTCCAGTCACCTCCCATGTGAAGCCAGTGATGACGCTGGCAGCATGATGAATGGAACAGAGCATTCAGGAAACGCTTCTTACTGGGGGAATATGTCTCCGGTCTCTTCTATGGCACTGAACAGGAACAAGGCACCTGGAATGTACGACACCTTCTGGAGTTCCCACTGCCAACAGGGGGCAACAGAGAGTTATGACACCACAGGGCATCAGCAACAGAAACTGGATTCCTTCTCTGAGGCTTTCTGCAGCCGTAGCACCTCACGAATACCGCAGAATGGCTTCAGCACACCGTCAAGCAACTCTATGCCACCTTCAAATCTTCTGTCCTTCCCTCTGGTTCTTAGTCCCCCTCCAACGCC
Organism: Ambastaia sidthimunki; assembly: GCA_036877625.1. Classification (NCBI taxonomy): domain Eukaryota; kingdom Metazoa; phylum Chordata; class Actinopteri; order Cypriniformes; family Botiidae; genus Ambastaia; species Ambastaia sidthimunki. Next base: position 6,401 of record JAZGTK010000851.1, read on the forward strand.
TCTGCCTCCTGCCTCCTTTTCTCCTCCCAAGCGAACTCAACACTGCGCAGCTGGGCAGATCCCGAACCAATCGCAGATGCAAATGCAGACAGATGGGCCAGTGCAGCTCTTCTCCTCTCTGTCCTCACCCTCCACCAGCAGGTTTAATCCTTCCATCTGGATCCAGCTGCCCACTGAAGACACAGAGGGTGTGGATCTAACACAGTCTCTCCCACACGATTCAGTTTATTCAGAGCATGGAGGGCCCCATCTGAAACAAATACTGCCCCCGCAGAAAAGCACAGGTATGCACAGAGCACAGCATAATGTCCAGCTTAAATACTTTATCGTTTACAAATCATTGTTGAATAGCTCATACATGACTTCTTATGAAGGACTTGTTTTGCTTAGACTGCTCACTGCAGCTGTCCATCAACCCTGTCCTGGCTCAACATCTTCCACAGTCATGTGTACAGCTGGACCACGAGCCTGGGACTTCACATGACATGGAAGATCACATGACATGGCCTCAGGTTTATCTACTGCAGATTCATACACTGATTTTGGTTTATTTCCAACAGCTCAAGCTTATTAGATTGTTTCACAAGCACTTTTAATATCTTGACAGGTGGCACAATCACCTCTTGCGCTTGGACCTTCTCAACAGCTGAATGTCAGTACGCAGGGATCCGGGTCAGCTGAAGGGTCACGATTCAGTTGTGGACTGAGCTTCAGTTCTGGGTCTTCAGACAAACCTCTGGTGTCCTCCAGCTCACAGGCATGAGACTATAATGAGAGTTCAGGGCCTCGTTTATAAAATGTGTGTGTACGCTACAATCCAGGCCAGAAATCAGCTTTATAAAAACAGTTCTTGATGTGAAAAAGTTCTTAGGCAGGTGTTTGTGCTTTTCACAGAATACTGCAGGTGTTGGCAATAATAATAATATCAACAACAGTAATTTATAGATTTCACATCTGGACATGTTTCTCTGTGTGTACATTTATTTCTGTGAACACACATTTGAGAAATGATCTTAGGTCAAATGCAGGAAGATTTCTGCACAACAGTTTATAAATAAGGCCCATGGTAAAGTTAGTCAGTTTAACGTTTTGGGGGAATTTTAATGCTGTTGTATAATCTGATGCCATTTTGAAGAAAAATCATAGGTCAAAACCCACAATCCTTTGTTTCAACTTATATGCTGTGGTTATCACTACATTATACATTTCAGCTTATACAAAATATCCCTTAAATGTTCAAATGAAACTTTTTACCAGATACTAATTGTGCTACAATAACAATGCAGCTTTATAATTGTTTTCTCTTTACACAGGGTGTCCCCATTGTCACGTATACTGGAGTCCCTTTCAACAGTGTGATCCAGCTGGGTCGGGAGCTTATGGAGACCTGGGAGGGAGCTGTATCTCACTATACACCTGCCCCAATGCTGAACCCCACCCGCAGTGGGACGGGACTCTTCTATAACCTGCTGCCTCCTCTGGCTTTGGAAAACAGAGCGCTGTGGACGGATGACAGGAAAGAGAATGACTCACACAGGTGACAGCTGTTACTAAATGCAGATCGGATCTTTATATGTGACTGTTGAGCTTTAGCCGTGGTTTTAGTTATGCATTGCTATACTAAATTAACACTGAGAATTATTTTACCCCGAGACATTTAAATAAAGTTGCAACCTGTAGCTCTTTTCGTTAAAATTGAATAAAAAGCAGCTATTAGACAAGCACATAACAGATCAGTGTTCACAATCTCCTCATCTTACCATGAGTCACAATCGTAAGTTCATAATAATGATTTATAATTTGAGCTGTCTGATTTCATGGGAAATGTCCATTTGTAAACAGAAAGAAGACATGGATACTATATCATGTCCCGGTACTGTAGATGGTGCCATGTTTGTAGTATATTCTTGTCATCTTGTAATCCACATTAAGAAAAGAACTCCACAAGTAACTTGCAATTTTAGGATTTAAACAGGGATGGCGGTAGAGAGGCAAAAAAAATACAGATTGCAGCTTTAAGAAACATGAATTAGAATTGCAGAAATAAGATTATGAAATTACTTGACAAAAATAATTTGCAATTATGCAGAATTTGTTTGTTTTGTTTATGGTAAGTGAAATCTTCCTTATTTTAAGAAATGTTGTGTTGTTTTCATTTGGGCTTCTTGCTGTTCTCAGGTACATAAATATAGGGCCAGATTTTCAAGCTGAGCTGCCTGATCTGATAACAGGAGAGCATGAAATGTGGTCAGAAGAACCAGTCAGAGAGGAGCTGTTATGGAAACCCTGGGCAGAATTAGAGGAGAGTGACACCATTTTACAACAGGGTAATAATAATAATAATGATGAATTCCAATTAAATATAATCAGTCCAACAGAACACAATAATTTATTGCAAATTCATTGTATTGGATATCCAACTGTCCTCTGTGCCTCAGTGGAGAATCTTCTAGACTTGAGTGCATCTAGTGTTCTACCAGGAGGGGGCGCCAATTTGGAACTTGCTCTACACAGCTTGTCCCGTTGCGAGGGGAACATTCTAGTTAGTACAATATTTCTTACCAGTGTTTACAGACACTACATTTTTTTTCAAAATGACCACTTCAAAACTTTGTTAGTTAACCTGGACTTCGTTGATACCAAAAATAATATAACCTAATATTTGCTTCTTCTGGTTCTTGTCTCCACCAATCCATTGTGACAGGAGGCTCTAGAGATGCTTTTATTTTCAAACTTCACCCCATCAGAAGACTACCACTATTCTGGTAAACACTCATCTCTGAACCTTTACAGCTAGTCATCATTTCAGACTAATCTGGTTTTAATTTTTTCCTGCAGGCACTGACAGCTGGACTTTGAGTGAACAACGATTATTCCACAAAGCATTTATGATTTATGGAAAAGATTTCTCCTTTATTCACAAAATGGTAATAGATCTATTGCAACCCTAAACCAGTAACTTTTGAAGTAGATTACATCACTCTTCATACTTGTTTCATAGGTGAGAACAAAGCAAGTGTCACAGTGTGTAGAATTCTACTATAACTCCAAGAGACTTTCAGAGAAACAAAGAAAACTGAGGGAAACAGAGAGAGGACGTTTAGAAGTAGAGAGGAATGCAGTCAACATTAACCAGGTAACTTATAATTAACCATTTGTCCAAGGATTGGACCTGGCTTAAGAGCTACATTCTTTCATAATTATGTTGGTTGTAAAGGCAAGCAATTTGAAGGTCTTAGTCATTTACAGGTTCCTCCAGTCCCAAAGATGGTTAACCAAACCAGTATTGAGAGATTGATTCATACCCCACCACTTCCCACAAGCTTCCCGTGTAAACAGTGTGGAAAGTATGAACAGTTTTTCCCAGCAGCATTCTAGTGTCTTTGTTGAAATGTAGCTGTAAGAACATCTGTATAGAAAGTTTTTACAGCATTATCTTTAACCTTTCAAATTCACTTTTCAGGATGTTCTACAAGATCAAAAGCAGAAATGCTCACATGAAAATCCACCGGCAGCAACAAGACGATTGGAGAGAAAAGCTCCAGCTACACCCAAACCTCAACCCAACCAGATCACTTCCCCATCCAAACCAGCAAATCCTAACCCAGACCCACCATCATCAGAACCACATCCTGACCCAGAGTCTGATTCAGAACCTGGTTCAGTCACAGACCCAGCTGGCATTTCTGCAGAGTACAAAGACTGAGCTTATACCCAAGCAGCAGTACCAGTTATACGGCTCCCACCCAAAATCCATAGATCAAAGCCCCTCCCTCCCAAGTCCACACTGGACATCTGCAGACACGGGCCTCCCTGCAGAGTGCAGAGACAGGTGGCCTGTTCTCTAACAGAAGCACTAGGGGAAACTGGGCTGTATTTGAGAATACAGGACACTCATTTATCCATGAGCCGATGCCCAGTAATAACTTCCACATGGTGTTTGTAAAGTCTGTGAAACTATCAAATGTAACTGAATAAAGACAAATTACAGTCAGCACACTTGTCATTGCAACATGGGGTGAAATTTAATAAAAAAAAACAACCAGAATACAATGCATAAGAAAGGGTATGTTTATTAAATACTTCAAAATATAAAAACGGCCATTAGGTCCTGAAAGAGAGAAGAGACATGTCAGTGCCCAGAAAATGAGAAATTAGGTTGTTGTAAATCCAGAAATTTCACCTGATTTGACCACGAAGCTGTGGCACATTCACAGGAGAGCCCCACTTCATCCGCACAGGATCAGCTGCTATCTGAGGACCTGAAGCCTTCATGATCTGGTTTGTTCTTTGAATGGAGGGCTTTGCGAAAGTGGCTTTTTGGAGTGACATGGGTGCAAACATTTGGGGAGGAACTAAAAGACACAATTAAAACATTGTTACCTGGTATTCAGCAGGTTAATGTATTAAAGTCAACAAACCTTTCACAGGGTCCTTGATTTGACCAATCCCAGGGGTTTCTGCTTTGAACTTGCGGTCCACAAAGAGACTTTCAATGCCATGTACTGGGTAAATGCACCTCACGGTCATCCTGATTCATGTAGAAATGAAAATAAGACAGAGGCAGTAGAGTCTCTTATGAAATGTAGAAATAAACACCTGTATGCAGCGTCTCTGGTTATGACTGGTTTGCTGTCACTGGAATACACCTCATGAAATATGATCTCATTTTCATAAGTCACATACTGATGATCAATCTGAAGGGGAAAATATTCAGGGATCACGATTTAATAATCTTTTGTATGCATTAATACAAACCATTAGAAGAGAGTTGTAACTGTAAACAAGTTGTGCATTCAAAATAGACCATAAGTATACAAATACCAGTTTATCCAAAAACAAAGCTTTGTGGTAAGTTTAAAGTTATTACACTTTAATTTTATAATCCAAAATTAAAGTACTGGTGTACCATTTCAATATTAAGTGCACTTTTTGCAAGTAGTCTGTAGTGCACAAATAAAAAGCTGAATGCAAGTCACACTGCGGAGCTCCACCTGAACTCGAGTTCCACAAGTGTTCAGTCCAAAAGAGAAGAGTACTCTTTGCTCATCAGCCTCTCTGGGTCTGCAGCTGGTGTCCAGCAGTGTGGTACGGGCCGGGTCAGCAGCAGGAACGGCTTTAGTTATGTCACTCACCACAGTGAGAACACCATCAGTGGAGCACACTACAGGACAGGGAGACAGGTGAGAACTGCATACATCAACCCTGTACACTCATGTAGAAAGACAGGAGACATAGTATCGCCAAAAGCATCCCAGTCAAACCAAGACAAAGGGCTCTGTACCCAGAAGCTCAGTGGTTTGGAAGAGGCAGCGTGTGGCTGAGGACTGCTCAACAGCCAGAGTTTTAGCATTCCTGGTGAGAACTTCAAAAGTGCCATAGAACTGCTCCAGTGTAATATCCTACAAAAGAGGGAGATGTTACTTTAATCAAGAACAAAGCCCCCCCTCCCACAAACCCACAAAAACAAAACCTCATAGACGTATCCAATTGTAAATAGAGGCACATCCAGGATAAGAGAGTTGCTGTCATTGGTAATGACGTAGCCACGCTCAGACGCCAGCTGCTCTGTCAGACGGTAGTGCCCAACAGCAAAATCCCACAAGTAGTCAAACTCCTGATGGTCCTTCTTGAAACTTATGCCATTTTCAGCACACATGCTGTCAAACACTGGAGGTACTAGAGACACATGAAAGTCAATGACAGCAAACCCGGATTAAATTAAATTATGAAGAGCACTAGCAAACAGAAAGTTGCTTACAAACGTCAAGGACAGAAGCCATCACAGAGGAAACATGGTCATAGACCTCCCCCTGAGGCATGATACTTAAGGTCCATGTAATTTCCAGGTAGTACTGGAACAGCCCCTCAGCAACATACTGGAAGACAAAGTTTCTAAATTCCAGCTTTTTTTTTTGTAGTTTAAAAAAAAAAAAGTTATAGGAGAGTCAAATAAAAACTTACTAGTTTTTCTATTACAGAGTCATCAAATGGCACCCTAATGATGTAGGCAAAGGTATTATTGTCCTCTGGGACTCTGGTGATGGAGTAACCCATCTGTTCAGCAGTTAACATAGAAAACGCCTGACCATTCAGGGTCACAGACATCAGCTCCACATCAAAAGGAATGTTACCCAGATACACAGTGAAGACTCGTTCTTCAAGTGTGGTTTCTAAACAAGACAATGCAGCCATAAGTCACTCAAATTAAAAAAAAAAAAAAAGTCAGTTAACTTACGGTTGACTGAAAATGGAGGACGAGGGATTGGTGGAGTAGCCATTTGCCGAACCACATTTTGTCTGGTCTTCACACCATTGTGGTCCACAAATGCTTGCTCATAGGTCAGCTGGACGGTGTACAACTCATTATACACATTATCCATCACAAAGCTCTGTGTGTGAAGGCATTTAAAACAACCATTAAAAAAAAAGTTAATATACAAATAAAAACCCTCAAGATGCTATAGTGTTGCATGCACGCACAGCAGTACCTTTCGGACGCCTCCCTCTGCAGCAAAGGGAATGCTACTGTCCACAGTCTCCTCACTGATTGTCACAGCATAGCCTCGGTCTGTTGCCAACTGTTCATCTGCAAGCTGGCCATCAACTCCCATTCCTATGTACTCACTCCTCACTACAGCAGACAGGCCAACAACCAGCGGGGTCATCACTGCAGGGGTCCTCCAGTGAAGTCTGTAGCCATCAAAAGAGCCTTCATCTGATAGGAGAGGTAAAAGTTAGTTCACTTTATGCCCTTGTAGTCAGAGAGGGGCCAGACATAGAACAAAGGGAAGAAAGCCCCAGTAGTTTGTCACCATAATGCAAGCCAATGTCCTTACCCAAAGAACAGGCAGCAACCAGGTCCACCATGACCACCATCCAGTTCTGTCTGAAGAACACTGTGGCCTGGATCACTTCAACTGCAACACCATTGATCTGAAGTGAAAATCAGTTATATGAAGCATCCAAGAAAGAACCAGGCCTCTAAACGGTCACAGCTGCATGCAAATCTTACCGTTTGAACAGCAGCGTAAGGTTGTCCAAAGGTTGAACGGAAGACAATTCTTCCTGGAGTAAGCATTATGAAGTAACCCTGCTCAGCAGCATCTTGTACGGACAAGACTTCAGGCTGCTGGTCCCCTGTTTGCAGCATCACCTGCAGAGCCTCCGCTGCTGACCTTTGAGCCTGAACACAATGCAAAACACGTTTCATAACACCAGTAAACGCCCACAAACCTCCACCCATCAGTCATCTACCCAGACACTTACCACAGAGTAGGCTGCAGTGTAGTCATCTTTAACAGTACCAGGGTTAGGACACGGTAGACCACTTTCCACAGAGACCTGAGGGACAGCCCACAAATTAAGCAGAAGCCACACAAGCACATAAAGTATTTGGGGTAGGGGGCCCTCACCTCCATATAGTTCTCCTCACAAGTAACCTCCCTCGGAAAGAAAGGAGGAACAGAACAAGTCTTGGAGATGTTGAGAGATGACTCCTGGCCACGCTGATCTGCAGTAATCATTCTGAACGTAAAAGTGAAGACCTCATCATTCTGTAAAGAATTAAATCAGCCTTTTTATTGCCATAGACAAAACAAAATTACAATTTCTGGATAGACAAATTCTTGGTCAAACTACAGTTTCATATACACAAAAGCCAAAGTAAAGGCTCTTAAGTTAAATCTTAAATTTAATCTCATACGGTGTGAAGATTGAGGACGTTACCTGGTTCTCAGTGTGACAGGAGAAGTATGAGGCTCTCAGAACAGCACGGCCCACCAGAGGCTGAACAGAGTATGTATAACCACACTGAGCCCCATAACTGTCAGTGACAGGATACGAACCGCTAGCATCTACAAACAAACCGCTTTAAAATACTGCAGTGTGACTTATGAACTACACAGCGAATAAGAGAAAAAGAATCCATTCTATCAGATTAAAACACACCAACAGCTTCAAAACTGGGTTCAATGCCAGCTGGTGGGATGTCCACAGAGATAAACAGGTGGCGGTCTTTGCACTCAGCTACAATCGGAACTATCAAGCAAACACAAAAACACGGTCTGAGATAAACGCAGTAGAAATAAAATCAGTGACTTAGATGTTTCTTACTCTGAGGCAGTGTAGAAAACTGCTGCGCAGAGTCCTTGAGATCACGCAAGGCACAAGTTACTGTACACAGGAGATACAGGCCTCTGTGGAGAGAAAGAAAGTGCTGGATTTAATCTACATATAAAGAAGTGAAAAGAAGCAAATAAATAATTACCCTGAAATAAGCCCAAAAGCCATCACCACTGATTACTTTAAGTGTCTGTATTGTGGTAGTCAAAACTCTACCAGAACACTACACCAAAACAAAAGATCCTGGCCGTGACAGCTAAGAACAGCAAAGTGGATGCTGGTTAGACTTTAAACAGCTAATGTTGATTAAGTTGTTAGGAATCACATGCATTGATTGGCTACTTTATGAGCAGGTGAGTGTAAGTCACACAATCAGCTCATTAGCTGCAGTCAGTAGCTGTTTCAGGTACTTCCTGGTTGCTCATAAGGCTCCGCCCATCATTTAAACCGAAACAAAGATCAGCTGTTGAAGATTGAAATGTCCATTACAGCTTTGTTTACTTTATTGGGTGGTTTCGCAACTGTTAAAGTTACAGTAAGTTACAGTTTGTTTTTCCTTGTTTGTCAAATAATAAATTTTGATTTGGTTCAGGCATCAGAGAGAGACACAACTTCACATTCGACAGATGCATCGATCACATTAAACACAAGAACAGCAACAATATGTGCAGAGATGCCAGTGCACTCGCTATAATTATACACATTTTCTTCAAATGAAACTATTTTATGCGCTTCCTCATGCTGTGATTTGTGTAGAGAAAACAAAACAACTTATGAAAGGGAGGAAAAGACAACCACCAAAAAACGCTGTACTGATGTATTAAAGACTGAAATCACAGACCCGCACGTGTGGTGGCGATTCCTGCTGTCAACAACAATCTGAGGAAGAAGAAAAAGTCTTTCAGGCTGAAGTTTGTTAGCTTGTATATAACACACACAGACTACAGAAGAAATGAATGCAAAGGGAAAATAAGGCTTATTTTATGAGAACTGACCAAACCATTTTTAAGGGAAACAATCAGTTTTGAGACGAACTGTCAGACAGTTACAATGGTTTAACTCATGTAATGCTGCTTCTGTCCACAAGATGGAAGCAGAGGTCGAGAGAGAGAGAGAGAATAATGTACTAAAACAAAGTTGTTCATCTGTAAAGTGTTTCGTTTCTTACTCCTTGGTTCTGATCAACTTTAATCAGAAAGGTCACAGACATACAGTGTTTTAATAGAAACTGCATCCTTTTAGATTTGCAGTCCAGATTCAGCATTATTAGCAACTGTTTAAAGATGTGAAGACCCTTAACATCAAGCCCCCAAAATGTGTCCCTCTCCTCCCACTGTAACATCATCGTCATGCCGCTGAAATGTCTGCCAGCACATCCAGCAGCTCTTGGTTATGTAACTAATCTTTGTGTAGATATTCTTTAATAAAGAAAAGAACGAAAACAAACAAACTGCAAAAAAACTTCAAAACTTTCATTTCTTTTCCTAAAGGGTTCCTGACTTTTGCTGTTTTAAGGATGTTTGCCCTTCCATACAAACCTCACACTAACTCAGAACATAATGACCATCCACACACACCCATTAACACACTGTACCAGCTCAGAGAACAGCTGCAGTAAACAGACCTCATCAACAATAACCTGACATCTGAAAAAGAGACAGAATGAAACAGAGGGAAAACTGAGAATGAACAACTCACTCAGAGATGAAATAAAAGACAGTGTGGCACATATATTTGTGACTGACCATCTCTGCACCTGAATAGTTTTTTAATGTATTTGTTTTGAGCAGAACATTCTGTTATAAAGATATTTATGAAGTAGTGAATTATATTTATTGATAGATTTAAACACAGTGGCTAGTTATTGATATCTTTTCCTGATTATAAAGCAGTCCTCATAACTGAATCAGAGATTAAAGAGTCTAGCTATATTATGAAAAAGGACATAAGTGGCATCTGTCAAACAGTGAAGATTCTCTCATGAGAAAGAGGAAGTGACTGTCACAAACATTATGATGAGAAACAGTCACACATCATACTTTGTTATATTGGAAGAAGCAGATGACACTTGGTGAAGTGAAACTGTAACATCATTACACTGTTAAAGTGTTTTTTTCTCACAGCAGGACATTTCTGACTAAAACAGAAAGAACGTTGTGTTCATGTTACTACACAACATGTTTGTAACTCCACTGAACAATACACATTCCACTAATGTCCTTCTGAAAGCATTGTGGGGCTGCTATTGTTTTCACTTCCTGCTGTGGGCACAGGAAGTGACATCACTTAACTTGATTTGAACAATGAAGTCATATTTATTATGACTAACTGTCTAATGTCCAATTTTGGTCACACAGTAGCTACAGATTCTGTGCTTTTTACTGGACTGCATTGATAATATGATGAGATCTTGTGCTGAGGTGGAAACATCGGTCTTGCAATGCTTGTTAAATTACCATATCTTGATGTTAGTGCTCTATTATATTAACGTGTAAATAAATAAACGGTGTCTAATTTGATGTTATAAATTCTAACATTCTGACATAAATGATTATTAATGGAAATGAAACTATCAGTCCTCATAAATCATAAATTCTCCAACGCATGAATTCTTCAATGATATGTTATTAAATGTAATTAATTAAACTGTTATTATGAAAATGATGAGAATAGATGTTTGATTGTTTCGTTTGTGTTAAAGAGCGCAACACGCAGATGATCCCTTGCGCGCGACTGACGCGTCTGCACAATAACATCAGAAGAGAAACAGAATAAAGATCTTCATGTAGATACACCTGAACGAGAAACATTAGAGCAGATCTTATTATTATTATATTTCTCTTAAGTGCTGTAATGTAAAAGCGAGCATGTAGGTTAAAGCCACAGAACTGTGGATGATTTAAGGCGTGACTGTTGTTGCAGTAATTTTGCTGTTGCTTTGATTTCCGCCAGTGTGATATAACATGAGTTCCAGTGTAAGTATAAAACATGCGACCATCGTGTCATAAATGTCTCGATTATATTTAGTTTGACACCGTGTTGAAGAGGTCATACATGGTGACATGTCTGTAATAAACGCTATTTGTAACTCAAATAGTAAATGTAAAGGTTTTATATTCCAAAGCATCCATCGCAGAATAAATTCTTGCCTGCTGTTGCCTAGTAACGGGAAACGTTCATCATGTACAAATATCAGCAGAGGCACTTCATTTAAACACACAATACGAGTGCGTATTATACGCTTTATAATAATAACAACACATTTGTCAATTGTTTTTGCCTTTTGTGAGAAATAGATGGAGGAAAAAGAACAGAAGACGAGACTTCAGCACTTCCTGTCTGAGCTGGCAACACTGGGGTCTTTACAGGTGTGAGGGGATTTCTCTTATTTCATGACTGCACTACAACAGCTTCAGAGATAAAGCTGCTTTATGTTGGTCTGTCTGTAGGGCTTCCATTATTTCCAGCCCTGGCTGAGAGGGAGGGAAGAACTTCTGTTGACTGTCCTCAATGAAGACTTGGTGTGTTTTTTAACGTTTTCCTTAATGTGTCCTTAAACAATTTACTCAGTATGTTTGAACAGGAAGGAATATATGTGGAAATGTGTTTGTAAAACAACTCTTACGTTCAGTTTGATGGGATGCCCACAGAGATGGTCTTCTCCAGGGTTTGCTGTGTCTGTGGCCTCCAGCTTCAGTAGCAACACCTGCAGCAGCAGCTACAGTCTGGACTGTGACTACACCAGCAGCTCCCCGTCAGCTGGAGAAGAGCCACATCCACCCGCCACACAGCAACAGCAGCAAACTGCCAGCAGGTGGAGAGGAAACTGCTTTTATTAGACAGCAGCATTTACAAGAGCTGTGCATTAAGTCTTTTCTTATTTTATAGGGATGGTGTTTCTCATCTTCTCCCGGCCTCACCCAGTGAGAGAGAGATTGCAGTGCCTGTATGCAACACCCTGCTTTCTGTTTCATACATTTTAAGAGCCATTTTGCAATTCACAGACTAGGAATGTCCCAATATTGATATTTATGGGAAGTGCTAATTAATATAAAGACTAAGATGAGCAATCGGGTATTTACATCTCAAATAAAGTGGCATGAAGGTATTTGTTCTGTAACAAAGATAATCTTGATTTTGGAGCTTTATTTAGGACAAAATTTATTCTGGTGGTTGAAGCTTTGCAAAGAGATTTTTCTTTTCATTACAGGAAATCAACTGCACCCTGTTTCTTTTAGCCGGCTATGCCAAGTACAGGCAGCCTTATGCTTGGATTCGCTCCAATCATGAGCGGCTGGTAAACATCGGAGGAACTGATACTCTGGTTAAAGACACACCAATGAAGCTTAAGTCCATCACAGACTGGGTTTCAACATCAGAAGGTCTTTTGCTTTACTAACTTGTACTAAAAATATTTCAATTATTTGTAACAATTTTTTCATGTTCCAAGATCACGATTTAGAATGTTTTTACAATCCTAGTGGTGGATTTATGTAAAATAAAACGGAGGGTTAAACTGATGACGTTCTGTGACCTGTAGTGCTGGACACAGATAAATAGGTTGCAGATGGAAAGGCCCACAGCTCACCCTAAATCATTTCTCAACCATTAAAACTCATTTAAGTGAAATAACTACAGAAATGAATTGGTTTTGGTCAGTGTTAATGCTTCAACTATGTTCATATCTCATCTGGTTTTATATTCATTTTTGTACTGTCCAGTGTGTTTTTAATGTATGTTCCTTCTTCAGGAACTCATGTATGGGACATTGTGAATGAGTTAGTGGGACTCTGCACCATGCCGCCTCCTGATAACCCATTCTCTCTAGACATGCACTACCTCCAAACCCTCTCCCTCCCAGAACGCTTCCTGGTCACAGGGGCCCTCCTCAATTTCCTGGAGATGATTGTGGTTCAGGGAAACCGAGAGGAGCCATTCTATGATCTGGGTGGGTAGAGAGCTTTTACTTTGAACGATTGAAGGCCGGGAAATCCATGATCCAAACCCTTGGAAAGTTTCCTTTTTTGCACAATGCTTAGATGAAGGGTGGGAGTCACTGAAAAACAAAACAAAAGCCAGATCTGTAAGGAAGTCTTGGGCTGGTTTTTATCATTGTGATCTAATACACTTTGTTTTCTCTACACTAGTGGTGGCGGAGCTGAAGCCATTGAGACAGCTTCATTATCAGAGTCTCTCTGAGGTCCAGAGATCTCGAGATGGTGACAGGTCGACAAGCCCCTCACCAGAAGAATATTCACACGATAAGTGATGTTTCAGAAACCAGCGTGCAAGAGCTTTGTTCCAGAGGTTCACTCCTTTTAATGTTTGGCATCAAACTTTAAACAAAACTTAACCACTTAAAGCTTTCCAAACATTTTCTAAAAATAATGTTTTTCCTTTATTTTACATTATCTTTAGTGATGATGGACCTTTAACTCACAAGCAAAACAAAGTAATAATAACAGCATTTGTGGTTTCATGACATCTTATGTCTGATAGTTACAGCGTTGTGTTATTTTCTGTGTGAACAGAGTACTTCTCTGTGGAGTTATGAAATCAGATTGGGGTCATGTAATCCCTCGTATTAAAAGATTTGTGCTTCATGACTAAGAGTCTCCTCCCTTCTTAAGAAATTTCAGGAGACTTTAAGAAAAGTTGATGCATCTTGTGCATTTTTAATATATGAATAGAATGACAGACACAAATATTTACTGTATAAAAAGTTTAATAGTTCATAAAATACATATACATTATATTTACATATAACACGTAAAGGTTTAAAATAAGGTATGAGAACATTCATTGAATATTAAACACCTCATAAAGCTGATAGAACAGATCCAAGAACAGATCTGATGTCTTTGTAGTGAGAGAAACAAATTAATATGATTTAATTAAATCCATAAGGATAAAATAAATAAAAACATTCCTTTGGTTTTACTGACCTGCCACATCAAGCAGTTTAACACCATGATGTCTTGTATCCTACTGTATATACGACACAACTGCTTATATATGACACTGTATATATGACACAACTGCTTATGATGGTAAAACTGTACCAACCATACGCAGCAGGAAGCACCCGTTTAAAATACTTGCTTGAATAAACCAGGCAAGATAAAAACGCTTTCTTGCACTCAATACCTCCTCAATACCAATCTCCTTGAATAAAATGCATGTGTACGCTGTCGGTGCATTATGCTCTGTTGCAAACATGCCTTTGAATTAGTCAGCACTGTGATGTCACTGCAAAGTTGTTGCCTGGAAACTTTTTAAAAAGATTTTTTTAAAGAAAGAGGCTTTTAGAAGGTGGGAAGTGCGTGAGCTGCTAGCATACAGACACATGGAGAAAACTACTCAGAGCACACAGTGTTCATGTTGAGCAGACAACACAACTATCATCAAATTCAATGCCTGTGATTGACTTCAATCAAATATGCAGTGAATAAACTCACCAATTACCATTAATGATGGTCACAGAACTACATTGGCTGTGTAATATGAATTAAATATCTAAATGTAGGAAGCTAACATCAGTAAAATGGGTGGAGATTTGGGCTTATGAGAAAGACGGTTTGTTTGTTGGAAAAGAACCTTTGCTGTTAGGACGTCCTGCTACTTTCAGCATCCACCCACTTCCCACACAGATCCCAATACAAACAAACTGTTCATCAGACACCAGACATGTGATGTGTGCTCAGAGAGCAGTCGACTGGAAACACTTAACTCTGTGACACGCTTTACCGTTGCGTTCGTGAAAGATACAGATCCTACACAGATGTCGGCTTTGCCTCATCCATTACTGGCACAGACAACTTTAAAATCGAGATGAGATAAAAAGTGAAATCAGCCCAACATCCCATCAACTTCCTAAACCAAAAAGCATTTTGGTTGGTAAATCAGTAACTTCAAATGCCATTTAAACACAGTCTCTACACTAACTTGAATTAAGAAGCGGAAAAGTCCAGCAAAACTTCCATCAGCTTTCAGAGTCTCTCACATTCTATGAAGGTCCTCAGGCATCACAAACTCATGCTGTTGTGGTCTTGGGTCCATCAGTGCCAGCTGTCACTGGCTGAACCCCGTCTGCTGATGGCACGGAGAGGACTGCGGGACACGGACCCTCTTTTCTTCCAACGAACTGAAACACAAAACACTTAGAAATTAAAAGAAGAACACTGATGAAAGACCAAAACAGCATTTAAACTGTAATTAAATGTCACAGGAACTTTAAGACAGTTTAAAGTTCACTCAAGAACACCTACAGTATCCTGAAACTATTTCTTATAGTTAGCACAATAAGCATGCGTGTTAAATAAGATTATTATTACGTTAAGCCCATTGTTCTACCGTTACATCACTATTTCAGCCACTTGTGACCTTGAATGACTATTTCAGCCTGGAATGAAATCTGTCTGATTCAACATATTACAGGACAGACAGACTAACACAATACACATGAGAAGATCCCGGTCCACACATAAATCTTCAGATCTCACTGAACTGTTTCGTACCTTTTCCCAGGCTAGCAGGTAACGTGGATCCTCTGGCTGTATTGGGCATAGCAGCCATCTCGGGCTCTTTACCGATGCCGTCTCCCTGCGGCAGTGTGGCGCTTCCCTCCTGCCAGTCGTTGAGTGCTTGCTGAAATGACTTCGCCAGGCAGGCCGTCATGTCCTTTGCCCTTTCTGCCCGACTGCACCAGAACACTCTGCATTGCAGCTGCTGAGCGGGCTGTCTGCAGATGTACAGAAACACGTTGGGTCTGGCGGTGTGCGAGGCGCAGTATGCGATGTCCTGCAGGTAGGTCTTTGTGAGTTGCCTTCCTGTGCTCAGTTCTTTAACTTCGACGTATCGCGGCCGCACCACCAGGGCGTGATCTTTAGACAGCTTTCCGGGAGCCCCGTCCAGCAGGCGGTCAATGGCGTCTTCCGCCTGCTCCAAGTCCAGGGAAAATATTTTCTTGGTGCCAAGGTAATGCACCTTGAAGAGGGGATCGCCGTGAGACAAACTCTCCGTGCGGTCGCGGCGGAATCGCCGGCGCAAAGCTGCTGGAGAGTTTTTAAGCGTTTGCATCAGATGGAAGGAGGCAAGTGCCATCGTGGGAGATGATAGAAAAGGGCAGATGTTTTTAGAATAACAGGGATCCTTCCGTTTGTCCAGCAGACCTCCTGGTGTGGAGCAGCTGAGTTTAGACTCAAGATCTATAACAAGAAAAAGAGCTTAGCATACACATGGCAAAAATAACTGATTATAATGTAGCCATCAAATGATGCAGCATGGAGAGTTTGCAATACTTTTATATTTAGTCAGGTGTGCTATTTTTATACCTGTATTCTTCAGATCTACTGAGTTTAAAGACATTATTTGAATGTCTGCAACTCTGCATGTATAAAGTAACCAGAATAACCTGCCACTGTCTGTGACCCAAAGCTCTGCATGAAAAATGGCAACAAATGAACCCACGACCAAGATCTTGTGACAGGATCAGTTTCACTTGTGGAGGATGAACACAACACTTATGAGCCGTCTGGTCCAGCGCACAGCACAACTGCTTTCAATATTACACAGAGCGTGTGTGTCCGAGACGAGAGGAACAAGTGCCGTCAAGTGTGACTCATCCAAGACGTTTGGCTTGAAAGATAAAGTTCAGTTTGTGTGGAGGTGTAATTTTCCATGTTAAATCACCAGTGTTTTCATTGACATCATTATGAAGGGTTATTTATACAATGTCATGAAGTATTTGAGATTCTAAGTAGCAGATCAAAATGGTTTCTATTCTGGCTTGTCCAGATCTGTTTAAGTTCAGCACTCAGGTAAGCAACCATTTCTCACACGTACAAACGCTGCTGTTCAGAAGCCCTTGAGGCCATCATTAGGTCCAGTCTAAATGCACAGAGGGGTGTTTTGGCCATTGAAAGCTATTCTGACTTGCTGAAGTTATGTAACGCTCACAACCGGTATTTCTTTTGTCTCGCATTCCCGAAAACACACTTTTATCCACACATTGTATAGTCCATGCGGCCATTGTGCTGAGTTTTATTTTTTCCTCAGTCTTTTTCTGCTCCATTATTTCAGCATCCCACTGCTTCTGATGTGGGCTATTGTTAAAAAAACTTTCTACAGGAAACAGCTTCAGACAACATCCTGCCACCTTCAAAATATTTCTTGTCCCAAGACAATGGTGTGTTATTGTGTGCCATATGAGAAACTCAAACATGCAAACATGACCCAGACATGATCTGATCCAGACACACACACACAACTCTCTAAAAACCATCTGACCCAACATGTGTTGTATTATATTACACAGAAAGAAAACATAATTCATATTTATTAGAATTTGCCTTGAAAAGTTGTAAACAAGCATATTTCCGTGTGTCTGGCTTTGCTTCATTTGTTGAGGATGTACTTATATGATATTTCATAGTCAAATAGTCTCCAGCAGACGTACATGTAAAATACTTCTGCTGACCTTATCTCCTGATCACAGACAAAAACAATCTTGCACTCAACTATTTTAAAATATGAACTTTCTTAAAATTACATTATGAACTCTTGAGACACAAACATTAAAAATGGATTTAGCTACTTTAAATGTAAAAGTGTTTTAACTTGATATAATTTCACTTTTTTTCAGAAGCAAAATCACAAATATAGGCTTTAACTATAAAATATCCACATTAAAAGTCTAGTCTGAATATCTGCATTAAGATTTGTAACCTGATGTGTTACCCAATTAATCAATCAAGCAGGACGAGAGTTTCTTAAAGAGACTTTCTTAAATAGCGTCCAGTTCCTTTAAAATCAAGATTTAAAGCAAAGAAACAGAGAAAGTCACTCACCTTTCATGCAATCTTCGCTTTATAGTCCAGCAGAGGTGAACCACGCGTCTCCACAAACGACTGAACGCAGAGCTGCTTTCCAAACCTTCTCACTGAAAGCAGCTCCAGAAATGAGTGAAGATGAGATTTACAGCAGCGACACACAGAGACAAACGCATGTTCTGATGCTTCAGTGAGCTGTGACAGTGAGTGAGTCAGGGGAGCGTCTGCGGCTTTTGAGCGCTGCGAGCCCGCCTCCAGGAGCTGCTGCGCGGCGTGAGCGGGCGCTGGAGAGCGTGAGGGTGTGGGCAACACTCAGCCCTGAAGAAAGCGCCGATGACGCCCCAGCATGACATCCAGAGAGAGAGAGAGAGAGAGAGAGAGAGACAGAGAGACAGAGAGAGAGAGAGAGAGACTTTCTGTAAGTTCATGTAAATGATGGAGAGATTGTATCACTGCAGATAAGAGACAATATCTGCACAGGCTGGTAACTAACTATAATTAGAACTGTTATACTAGTAGCCCTGCAGTTAAACAAACGTTTCACTGGTGTAGAGATTATTATTATTATAAATAAAACATAACATTATATATTGGAATCCCCCATTATTCACCTAAAAAATAAATAAAAGCAGCTAACAATGAATGTAACCGAACATTATTGATAAAAACACTGATTTACCAAATAACATTAATCCACAACACAGTCTTTAAAGAGTCTTTTAATCTAATAATTAATAAGATGGTGTGTTTCTATAGCAATATGTGCTCAGGTGTCTGTCCACTGTGTTGACAGTGTGTCAGAGCAATACACTTAACCTCAGAACAACTCTTCCTACAGCAAACTCAGATCTGCCAGACTCTCTGATGTCTGCTAAATGCCAACGGTAACCACCCTAAACATAACCTAAACTAACATAAACATAAACTAACATAACCACCCTAAAAGATCACCAGCTTAATGAATGACACCACAGAATTAAAACCTTATAAGCACATGCTGATGTTGAGTCTGACTCAAGCCAACAGCCCATTTCTCTGCTTCCTCACATTGTATGTTATGCTGTTACATCACACTTGTTTAAATTGCTTATAAATCTTGAATCTTGGTTTTTTCAAACCAGAGTTCACATGAAGAGAAAACATTTAGCCTATGTGCCGTTCATGTCTTATATTTCTGATCAGTTTAATGTGGTTTTAATCAGATTTCTGGGTTTTTCATGGTAGAGGGAAGTGAAATGAGTTAATTTATACCATATGTGTGTGTGTGTGTGTGTGTGTGTGTGTGTGTGTGTGTGTGTGTGTGTGTGTGTGTGTGAACTGAGAGAGGAACACTGAGCCCCAGTGTAATCAAATGGGAGGTTTGGGAGACACACCCACTAAACTACCCTCAGTAGCACAGCAGTGTTATTATTCAACTGCCAGTGACGCCACCAACCCCTCAAACACACACACACACACACTCTCAGAAACATATAATGAGTCCATTGCATTCAGTACAAACACGGTGAGAGAGAATAACTGAATAACTGTCAGAGGTCCAGCGCTTGAAGAAACAACTTCATGTTTATTGCTAGTAGGATGGCAAAGAACCACAATGTAAAATAAATACAAATTTATTACAAAAGACTTCACATTTCTGAACATTCTGTGAGCTTTGATAACTGACAGCTGGAGATCTCAGATGATAATCTCATGTCTGCTTAGTTTGGTTGTTATTTTTAGGGGTGGGGCCTGAAAACATCAGGGAAGTGAAACATAAAAAGCTCGTTTTGCATTCTTAAACTCAACATTAATCAGAGCAACCACCCACTTCACGCTAAAAGCCCCCACATCTTATCTCACGGGGCTGAGCTAAAACTTTCCAACAAAAACAAGAAAACCTCAGAAAGCAGAGAGGCCTAACTCTAAACAGGGGACATTAATTGCCCAAAATGTGATGATCCTTTGAGTGTTTGAGCTTTTTGGTCTTGAGCACAAAGGCACTGGATTTATGAGCCTGTCTTAAGGGCACAGTGGCCGCAGTTCAAGGTTTGTTTCTTGCAGGGCTTGAATCAGCAACATAACGTGAGTTTTAGCTACTATGCTACAGCACCAACATCATGGCCACCGTCCCACAGATTTCTGTCTCTCAACTCTGGTGGCCATTACATGAAAAGAAATGTATTTGTGTCTGACCATGAAGTTTCATTATAATCTTTATAATCAATCAATCCAATGAGATTGTGCTTGTTGAAGTGTCTGTGTGAAAGTGTGTGTGTGTTCTTGTTTTTCCAAATGTCCCCACAAGAATGGTAAAAGTCACACACTCCTACATCGTGGGAATTAGTCAGCGGTCCCCACGAGGAAAACTAATTATTAAACTGACTAAATGATGCTTTTTTGAAACTGTAAAAGGTTTCTGTGAGGGTTAATGGATCAAATATACAGTTTGTACAGTATAAAAGTAATTATCATTATGTCTATGGAAAGTGCCCACAAAGCATGTGTGTGTATGTGTGTGTATTAGTATGTTTATTTAGTAACATATCACGCAAATATATTTTTTTCTGGAGCTTTTAATCATAATAATTGTGAGGGCACTTACAAATAGTTACATAATTCAAAATGAATCATTGAAAGATGCAATTATGCAATTTACAAGAATTAGGTTGGACTTACACTGTTGTGTATTTAGTCAGGTTATACATTAGTTTAATAAAAGAGTCAGTGAGTTATTGTGATGAATTATATTTCAGTAGTTCTGGAGATTGTCTGCTGTAGCAGATCATGTGCTGGAACATGTGACCACTGACAAAACACGGCACTAAATTTAGAACCAGACGAGCGAACCATAAACAGTGTTATTTGTCAAAATGAATGCAGCACAGCACACAGAACATATTTCAAATTCACAACCTTACAACCTTAACCTGCAGATATGAAGTTTATCACTAGAAATTACCTAATTGTCAGTCTAATAGTCTGATACAACACTAGTTTTAAGGCTATGCAGTGTTTTTTTTTTGGAGTGTTTTTCCTGTGAGTCACAAACGTCATCTCTAGTTTTTATTGTGTTTAGCAGGATGGAGCCTCCCCAAATATTAACCATTTTTATTAGTGGAGCTATTAAAGTATAATATTTAAATGCATGTGTTTGTTTTAAACATGAGTTATGAGTTAATGTTAAGAGTTAATATCTAATCATTATTGACAAAACTAGCAACCTAACCAGCACCAGCTAGCAAGCAACCAGTAGTCAAACAGGCCTTGCTTTTCCTGTTTTTCTTAGGTTAGCGGTGCTATGTTAGCAGTTTTAAGTTAGCAGGTTTTTATTTGCACTGCACCCCATCACATCACTGCTCTGTCCAATCAAACCATTTCTGCCTGCTAGCATTAGGTGTGCACACACTTTATCCATGAGTGGGTCTACTCACGTTCACCTGGATGTGTAAATAACACACACACTAGAAAGTGTTCTTGTTTGTTGTGACTGAAAACACACCCTGAAGGGCAGCTCCAGTACTGTATGTCTTTTGCAAACAAGACTATTGCCTGTTCAGTGTATGATGAATGAGGCTCTAAGATCTGACTTCATTAGGGAAACAGTAAAACAGTAAATTCAGGATGTAGTTAAAGTCTGCAAGAATTGTTAAAAAATGAAGCCTAGAATCTCTGAATAGCTCATCCACTGGGTGAAACGGTTCATGTTTAACTAAACATGGAGTGATTCTGGATTGACCTGCTGTCACGTGACTAACGGTCGCGTCTGGAGGGTGACGGCCACCTTCTGCTCTCTCTCTGTTTCCTCCCTCAGATACAGAGATGATGTCAGACGGTTCTTCTCCTAATATGGCAAAGAGGGACGTTGGTGCTGAACACTCAATGTTTTTTTTCTTGCTCATAAGTTGCGGCTTGGTTGCATCAGCGACATGATGAGTTAGTTTCCCCTCGTTTATCTCATCTTTTATTAATAAAACAGATGACAACAATAGGCTGATTTAATTGTGCTAATGTCATTGAAAGTAAACTGTAAACAATGAGGACAGATAAAAGGACAGATATATGTTTACATTAGTGTCATATATATGATAATACATTTACCCTATAAAGCAAATCAAAGCATTCTGTGTTAATCGTGTTCCACTGTTGCTCATAAACTCAAATTCAGCTGCTTGAATTCCAGTGCTTGTGAATTTCTTTAAAAAGCTTCATCATTGTCCTGTTAAGAATGATGAAAGCATTCCAAAAAAGACAAAAACAGAGTATAGAGTAAAGAATGTCATCACATCATAGACTAAACAGGAAAAAAGACGGTTTCCTGTCCAGCAAAGGATCAAGAGGAAAACACAGTAAATGTAAATGTATGTAAACTTTATGTTCTGCAATTGGAAAAGTACAATAAAAAACTTTAAATATAAAGATTAAATTTATTATATAAATTTCTAACATTCTTTGTGGTTAACTGAGATCCAGTGAGAATTTTGTATGAACAAGCAGTTGTACAACAGACACAGAGATCTGATCTCACCGTCAGTCAGTCTGTCTGGGGTTTCCCTAAAAGACAGAAAAAACGAGACAGTCAGAAAGTGAAGTAGATGAAGATAATCTTCAGTTTTAAAACATATTAAAAATCCAAGTTCTAAAAAATAATTGTATGTCAATGCCATGGGTTTACATGGCAGCCCTATTTCAGTTTATTCACCACAGCGGATAGCTGCTTATCCATTGAGACAAGAACAAAATATAATGATTGGAAATCATTATGTTCTTGTGTTTTTATGGAAAAAGAAACATTAAGACTTTTAATGTTATAATGAATGCATCACTGAGTGTTTAAACAAGTGTCTTAAAGTACCCAGCGGCGTTCAGAATGTGTGTATTAATTCAATTCTGCATAAAGGTTCTTGTATTCTGTAAACAAAGTAACGGTGTCCATGTTTTTCCATCTGGTATTTTTACGGGTTGTGTATAAAGGGTCTCGGCTACTGGTCGTGACGTCAGCACCATCGTTTTCCGTGAATGCAGTGTTTTGTGAGCGCTGCAGTGGGGAGGTTTAATGTCAGTTATATAAAGGTTCTTGGCGTTTCACTGCTTCTACAGAGGCCGCACTGGAGCGTAAACCTCACGGCCTTTTCTTCTGTCTTTAATGTAGCTGATCGCTCACAGATCCGCGTGTGCGTCACTGAGTCCTTGAAGATTTCACACACAAATAGAGGATTTGAGAATGTTGGATTTGATGATTTTTATTATTAGTATTAACAAGGTTGACTGTTCTGGTGACGCTACATTTGTCTGGCATTTCATGTTATTCAGTCAGCATCTGTTCTTTCAGCCTATAAATAACACAGTCGTCTGAAACCCCCGCGCGTGCTGTTTCATGGACAGAAGCGCGTGCGCTGTGCGCGCGGCCGACCTCGCACCCGCGTCATCTGAAGATCATGCGCGTGAAACCAGCAACAATCTGCGCTTGTCACTGGGATGTATTGATATTATTATAGTGAGAGATCTGACTGTACCAGTTAACTCTCCTCCCGCCGTCTAACTGAGCACACAGATATTTATAGAAGCACAAAGTAAATAGTCTGAACACACAGATCCTCCCCCGCCTGAGGACCTATTGAACAGTAACACTCATATGAGGTGTTTATTATGGGGCCAACATAAACTGTCCTAACACACAACACTAAATGAATGGAAAAGTGCACAGAAAAAGCAAGTTTAACTTGTGGAAAAAGTTTTCTTCAAAGGTCATATTGGCAAGTTTTCCTGGCTTTCAAAATAGCCCGTGTGCGTCATGTATGATTCAGGAATAGAGGAAAAAAGAAATCTGTGTGTGTGTGTGTGAGAAAAGAGAATTTGATCTTTTATTTTCTCACCAGAGTTAGTCATTGCATTGACATGAGTTAATATTAGCTGAATTATATTATTTTAAAGCAGGAATATTGCTACATATAATTAGTGACTACTGAAACGACATCTATTATGTAAATCATATTACGACATATCACGTCACATCATATGATCGTATCAAATAAATGTAATCGTGCACGTCATCTCACACACAGTTCATGCATTCTTACAGGTGATGAATTACAGGCTGGTTCATTATAAGTGCGTGTGGTGGATGGCGTGTGTTATCAGCTCAGATCTGCGGGCGGCGCTGTTTCGCTGCCTGTGAGCGCGCGTGAGTCTGTTCAACATAAACACACGCTTCCGTTTTTCTATTCGTTTCATTCCACGTTGACAAACAGTGACTCGCAGTTTCCTCTCTGCTTTCTGGGATGGATTTCACGATCCGGGCCGCCACACTGGAGGACTGTAAGGACATCTCGCGGATGATCCTGGTGAGTGCGCGTCACAACCTCACACGTGCGTCTCTGTCTGTTTCCAAACCTTATAAAAACATTAAAGCGCTGATGTGACGTCAGTGCGCAGCTTTCATTATCCTCCAAACAGTCCCATTGTTTAAAGTCATCACAGAACGCGTCAAATGAAACGCGCGCTGGTGCCGCTGCGATATAATGGCAGCAGACATGCTGATAGAGTAAAACACACGTACTGCAATCTGACACCAGCGGACGACATTCAATTCACCGACGTCATCTGCACATGTTTTACATCCTGGAGGCGCAGTGACGTCACAACACGACGTCAGGAATGAGAATGAGGTCACGCTACAGTAACTGCAGTTTTCTCCAGTATTCATTCGTCATGTCCACGTGTAACTTCTAGGCAACGACATATTTAAGTAGTTCTTCTCATAAATGTTAAAAAGTAAATGTATTTTTAAACAAATATTTAAATAATAATAACTGCATTTCTTGGGGCCCTTTTTTCATAGTACAATTTCTATATGGTGCATCTTGTTAAAAAGGTGAAAGTTCAGCGGGCTAAACAGCTAATATGTTGTTTCTGTTGTCAAATCCACAAGGAATTAGCAGAGCATGAGAAAGTTTCTGACCAGATCAAAATAACTCAAAGAGGTGAGCCAGCTGTGTCTCATTCCTCCAGTACAAACTCATGCTGTGGGTGATTTGGTAGAAATTGGGAGCTGATAACAACATTTCTGTCCTGCAGATCTGGAGCAGGATGGCTTCTCAAAAAACCCTTTTTTTCATGGAATCATGGCTGAAGTACCAGAACAGAACCGGTCCAAAGACGGTAAGATAATCACGCTGCTATTCAGGGGGAGAAGCATTCAGATCCGTTCTTGATCCACGATCACACTAGCTGAAAATCTCACAGCAGCCACTGCTTTCATTTTGCATTAGCCTGCGTTAGGATGGATAGTTTGTTGTCTATTCACAAACTAATCACAAATCACAAACGTGTGTTTGTCATATATGGTCTCTGTACAGAAGCACATCACGTGTGTGTGTGTGTGTGTGTGTGTTTGCAGGTCACACAAAGGTGGGATACTCTCTGTACTTTTACACATACAGCTCATGGAAGGGCCGCGCGGTGTACATGGAGGACCTGTATGTGATGCCAGAGTTCAGAGGTAAACAAACACACTGAATCTTTACATTATTTACGTTTAAAATGAACCGTAATAGTCTGATGATTTTCTGTATTTCAGGGAAAGGCATCGGAAAGGCTCTCATGGCCAAAGTCGCTCAGGTAAGGATTGTTTATTTATAATGTTATTCTCCTTTATTTTCAAACCAGTAGAGATGTTAACAAATAGGTTATCAAGGAATCAACTTTATTTTGTTAACAAATTGTCAACTGTCAAACGTGAGCCTTCCTGTAGCTCAGCTGGTAGAGCATTGCGTTAGCAGTCACGTCTGCCAAATGAATAAATGTAAAATGTCAATTATTGTTGGTTGTATACATTGAACATTCAGTCCAGTCTGCTGAAACAAACTTTAAAAATACCTTAAAAAAATAAAAATAGTAACTTTCCTTCCTTTGTAATTCTGCTCTAGTTTCGGACACTCTGACTTGCTCTTGAGACTCAGCAGTGAAATACTTTAAATATTTTTAATTAACTTAATTTGGATAACAAAAATGCAAAATGACTAAATATTATCACAAGTTTACACCATGTTTATCAAGTTTGATTGTGATTATCCTCAGCTTGGTCTGGCTGCTGGCTGTACACAGCTGAATTTTACTGTACTGGACTGGAACAAGTCGTCTCTTGACTTCTACCTGAAGCAGGGCTGTTGGGACGTGACCTCTGACCTCGGCTATCACTGTATGCGCTGTGAGGGTGAGGCACTTGAGCATCTGGCCCAGGGTGACTTTTAAGTTTTGGGGCACATTTAGTCTGTATAGCCTTGACCAGAGCCACAAACATCAGGTTGTTTGATAAAAACAGAAAAAGAACAAGAAGCAAAGAGGAAATCAAAGGGAAATGACATCCAGGCAACTTTTTGAGGCAACATAAACAAGCAGTATTGCTAAAAGCAAAACATTAACACATCTCTGTTACCTAATTCAGCACCTTTCAGTTGTGTAATCTGGCCTGGAAACTATAGATTCAGAAGTACACTGTCATTTTACCTCAGAGTATAAATGTTTTAAGCATATTATGAGACAGATTGTTTTTATTAGTGAAAAGAGTGAAATGAATAGTTGCGGTTACTATTGTTGATACCTCTGTTTGATTTGCTAATTATCAACATCTATTTAAACTTGCTCAGAGTCAATGTTATATAAAATTGTGCATAAGTATTTTTTTTTAATTCCTGTAAAATGTGTAGTAAAAATCAAGAACTGACTGGTACACAAGTAAGAACTGTAAGAAGATCTATGAAGATCTGTCAGGTTTTGCTTTACATGAGTTATGAGACACATACTTTTCTCATTTAACTGTATTTGGTAACTGTCACAAGCATTGGTAAGTCACAACAAAGAACATGCTCACAGACACAAAAATGCACTACAATTGTAAATAAGCTGAGGTTTAGTCTATGTTATTGGTTTGTGGTAATGGAACCATGATTGGACTTCGCTGTTCTAAATTGTTTGTCTTGAAATTGTCATGTGCATTTTTAAACTCCAGATATTTTAGTATCCAGATATTTTGTTTCCTGCCAGTAAGTCTGTGGCGAGAAATCCATGTGTTGTTACTGAAGGTTTGAATACGTTTACATCATAAACATCAGAACTCCAGTCTTTAATTTTAGTCTGTTACAAACATTTTAGCAACTGTTAAGATATCATCCGTAACTGTTATTAAGTAGCACTTTAGAAAAAGTTCTGTGTAGCTTAATTGTGGAGAACAAATAAGTTACATTGTTACAAGCTGCTGTATTTAGTGAACTGTGGAGTTTTCTCTGTTCTGATGGTCATCAATAAAACTACATTTATGCAGGACAGTTTACTGCACGTGTTTTCACTTGTTTAAACAATGATTTACGTGGCCGTTGAACAGCGATTATGTTGAAAATAATAAACACAGTGTCATCAAAACTTCTGCATCATTGATTTTAAGATAAACTCCAGCTGAATCACAACATTGTTTAAAATGCTGAAATCTATCCGCGTGTTACAGGTCTCATTACTGACGCAACAGCGCCATCACGCGGTCAGTAGAAGCATCGGGCGATTTACACTATATTTATTTCTCTCATTGCAGATCACTGTGCATTTTAATGTTAATGTGTACAGTAGAGGAATCGCACGTAACCGGCACATGATGTTAATTCTCTGCGTTTTCCTCCACTTAACCAGAACAGTGTGACACCTGCTGTCTGAAATCCAGAAGCACACGGGAGAGAGTAAAATGCACTTGTTGGTTTGAGGCAGGACTGAATGCATTTCACTGCAGAATAAGAAGGTTTGGCAGCGCGCGAGGGGAAGGAAATGTTTTCCACTCGCTTCTCTGCAGCACAAGCGCTTTAAACGAGCCTGACGCTCGCGCTCAGAAAGTCCGACATCAGCTGATTGAAAGATGCGAATAAAATCCAGTTCCCACCGTGTTGCTGTTTCCCGTCAGCGCTCAGCACAGCAGTGAGAGATGAGTTCAGTGTGTGTGAGTGAGCTGCAGTTTTGGCAATAAACGCAGACGGTCGTGCATCACAGCGGCGACCGCACGTGCGCGTTACCAGGTCAGTCTCGTAACGCTTGTAGGTTGAACCAGGTCTGGAGGTAACGCGCTGAGTTGCTGAAGCTCCGGCACACGGACCTGCAGGAGACGTCTGGAGATGTTCGCGTGGATTATGGACGGACTGACTGGCGTAGAAACTCCAGAGCGCTGAACGCTTCGTGCGCAACAATGCAGCGAATTCTTCAGAGGAGACGCGTCCGCACGCTGCGCCTGCTGTGGTCGCTCATGGCCGCGGTCGCGCTGTCGCTGGCCGTGTGCAGCGCAGTATTTACAGTGTGGACACTGCGACAAACCCGCGACCTGTCGAGGTCTTTCAAAACCCTGCAAGAGCGCTTAGAGCAGGTAAACGCGACCGTGCTGCTGTTGTTATTGTCTCTGAAATGAATTTCAGATGTTCCGCTGCTCGAGCGTATTTGTCAAAACATTTTTCTGCGCAGTCAACATTAATAATTTTGCAATTATTCTTTCTGCCTTTAATCACGATCTTACGCAACTCACTCCTGACCATGAAGTGTGTGTGAAAGCTGCGGGGTTTTGAGCTTTATCGCGGGATTGTAATGATTTCATTTAGAGCCGCTTGACATACAAACATACAGCTGCGGCAGCGCCGGGGGTCCGCGCGACGCGTTCTTATGGCGCTTCCAGACTTTGCGCGCGGGGTGCTGTGAGTTACGGCCTATTTAGTTTCTGAAGTCGCTGCCAAGTGTGATGGGCTCCGTGGCCAATTCTGCTTCCATGTTTAGGACAATTTACTGGAAATCTTAGACTACTTGGCACGGGCGCGTTTGGAAGCCAGCGGATTTTGCCTTTTAAGCATCGTGCCTCGTAAAAGCATTTGTGTAATTATGGTTAAAAGATTTGCGACTAGTAAGCTGCCATTTAGAGTTTTAATTTAACCTCAGCCGCAGGTGGGTCGCGGTGACGAGTTAGTTAAAGAGTTTGAGACGCACGAGTTGCCACGAAGTGCGGAGTCATAAATGATCAGGTGCCGAATCTGATCTTTCCAACAGAGTCAAAGATGTAACCAAATATTCACGATTATAAATGCCATAAATGCTTAACAACTAGTAATTAATAAAACCACTATGAGGAAATAAGAGGTAATACACGCGTGGCTTTGCGGGACTGTGCAGTTCACGGGCAGCAGATAATTGAGTATGTGTTGATCCTAATGCGTTTTCCATGAACCCGAATCCAGATGGACAGGTAGTCTCTTAGCTTCTAGACTCAACCACAGCTCCTGTTTCCAGACATTTGTTAAACTGCTGACAAAGCTTTTATGTGCTGGTCACATTGTTTGTCATATTTTTCCACCCTCTTTATTTAAAGGTTGGTTTTAACACAAAAACATCTCAGGAATTGTGCATTGAGTAAAAACCTGGCAAGGTGTTGTTTTTATTTAGAGGAAGTGGTTGACCTATTAAAAAGTTTCAGTGTTTGCCAGGCCTCTGGTGACTGTTTGTTTGTGTCTCAGCGTGGGTTTGATTCTGACTACTGCATGGGTTACCCGCAAAACATCAGTTAATAGAAGCCAGCAGTGTTTCTCCCTGTGGCCTGCTTGAACCTAACACACATATTTAGGTTCCATTCCTGGTCCAGTTGCGTCTGTCTCCCATCTCTGTCTGCAAAAGCTGTTGAGCATGATAAAAAATGTTCATTCATGCATTATTTTTCTCTTTTGCAGGTGAATATGCAGCGCAAGGCCATTTTCCAGCTCATCCTGGAAAAACGTGAACTGCTGGAGAGTCACAGATTCCGCCGAAATGGTAATTGTGTTATAATGTCAGGTGTGAATCGAGTTCACGAGATATAAAGTTGATTTAAACAGCAGACTGGTGAAGATGTAAAGTAACCTGGGACTGCTGACAGCTCACCAGCTGAGAGTTATTGATCAGTGAACTGAATGTTTCTGTTGTATGTGTTCTGTTGCTGTGAATTGTAGCAGTTATAGGTTGTGTTGAAAGGAAGCTGAATAAAACTGCAGAGATTAAAGAAATGCTAGAGATTTATAAAAAAAACTGTCAAAACAAAGTAGCCAGTAACACTTACACACGACTGCTGTGGGGGGCCAGAAAATGCTGGATCACCTGCCGTCTCAGCAGCTGCAGATAGATGATGTTTGGTCACTCACTGCACGCGATATTTACAGAAATGAAAACATTTGGGACAGCGAGGCACCCTGGGTAAACCATTGGACTGCAACAGGAAGCAGTAGGCAGAATGACAGCAGAAATTACAGGCTTGGGCAGGATGGACACGCATCCAGCAAAACCAACTGGCACAATAACCACAAGGGCACAGCGGGTTTAGGAACGTTTTAAAACAAGTGACCCCTGCACTGAAGCCTGAAATAACTATGACAGTTGACTGACTTTAGTTCTGCCTTGAATTTGGCTGTAATTATGTGATAAGACATCTGAGGCTGATCTTCTCAACTACACTGTGAAGAAACTGTGCCAACAGGGCAAAACAACAAAAGAATTACAGCCAAAAAAATCAACAAAATAAACATGACTGTGGAAGAGAAGGACCGTCAGAAGTCTAATGAGCAGCTGCAGGACTTCAGCTGACACCTGACGGCTGTCTGATTCCAGAGCCAAAACGCTTATCCACAATCATTCCTCAAAATATATTGTTTTCCTACCCCAAAGTAGTGGCCCTTAGGGACAGTCAAAGCTTCAAGTGGAAGCGGTCAGCCAGAAATAACAGTCGTGTTAACCATTTCTGTGAGCTTCCTTTTGAAGTCTGAGAAGCAGGTGATCATTCAGTGCACATTTTGAATGATATCTCAGGAGTTCAGGCAGCTCCCCTCAGGCAGAACTCGAGTCTCTGCAGAGGGGCTAAAAATGACCCAGTTCTAAAGGTGGTTTGTTTTGAGTTATTGCATATAGTTCAGTGGTAGCCATAGCTGTTACTCTAGTCTGTCTGCTTTTATAGGACGAGTATTTTCTGCATGACAGAGGTTAGGAGAGAGTCAACAATCCACATTTTTGCAGCCACTTTTCCCTTGTTGACTAGAAGCAGCTGGTGGGGTGCAGGTAGAAAATACTGTGACTGGTGGCTGAAACAAAGGCTGAGAGATGTAGAACAGAGCTGAAAGGAAATATTTCACCATCTGCTTTGACAATCAGTGCCTCGACTGCTAGATAAATTACTCTAGATTAATTCATGATGTTTGCATCTGCACAGCTGTTAAACGCTGGAAGTTGCAAGAGCTCCACACGGATTCTCGGACTCTTGTCTTCATCAGATTTCAGTCCAGAGAGTTTTGTCTCTTTTTCCACAACATGCTTCTCTTTTGTCTTTTATCTCGCCAGCACCGGGGAGGAAAGAACGGAAAGTGGCGTCTCATTTTGAGAGTAAGTGGACAATAACATTGCAAGTCATAGAGAAATAAAAAAAAACCAGCTGCTGTTTTGTTTCTTCAATCAATTGTTGAACTTAATACACGTCTCATTTTTTCAACAGTAACCAAAGATTCTGTTCAGAAAGGTGAGTTTTCACGTGATGGTCATTTAAACAGTCATGTGGGATATTATCTAATACTGTGTGTGTTCTAGTTGGGAATGAGGGGGTCATTAAAGGATGGACTGAGGAAGTTCTGAACATGAGCAGGGCAGTGAATTATAATCCAGAGACCGGAACCTTCAGAGTGGAGCGCAGCGGCATTTACTTCCTGTACTGTCAAGTGAGTCTCACAGCCTGCTGTGCTGGAACACACAAATACACACTGAATAAAAAAACTCATGTGTCTTTTTCATCATTTATTCTCAACTTTCAGTGCCCTACTGACAGCATATAGCGCTTATTGAAACTAGTTTTATTGCTGCTTTCTGGTTTAGTTTAAAACCCTTCCTGCTGTTTTTCTTTCCCTTTTTGTTATGTCTCTTGCTCTGAATTGGTCTCTCATAACATTCTTGTTTCGCTCGTCCTCTTTCTCCTGCGGTTTGGCACTAACTTTGTTTCCATCCTCAGGTGCACTTCAATGAGAATCAGAGTCAGTACGTGAAGCTGGAGGTGTCCGTCCCTAAAGGCCCTCTGCTCCAGTGCATGGAGGGATATGGAACCACACCAGCGTCCGGCTCACACAAGTTTCACTTCCTGAAGCCCTGTCAGGTCTCCGGTCTCCTCCGTCTCAACAAGGGTGCAGAGCTGAAGGCCATCACTGGACCTTTCTTTAGTCTTCAGGAGTCAGGCAAACATTACTTTGGCCTCTTCAGAGTAAACTAGAGGCAAGATGCCCTTCAAGGCACATGAACTACATTGTTTAATAGATTTCCACACTCACTGGTTGAAATCGGACTCGAAAGCACTTCATCTAAACGTCTCTTTGACCCTGGATTCTGCTCTGGCCTACAATTTTGCCCCCTCAAGTGTCCTTCTGTGAAGATATCATCAGATGTTCATGAGAGCACCACTTGCCTTGTTGAATCAATTTATGGAGAAAAATGTGGTTCTTTCTCGGTTGGGCCACAAATGCCTTATTAAACACAAAACCAGCACAATTTCAACTATATAAATATAGCACTTAATTACAGCATACCAGAGACTTTGCTCCTGCGGCGTGGTTGGCTTATATACTGGCATAACCAGTTTGAAGAGAAGGACGATGAATTTTCGGCCGAGTTTCAGGCCACTACAAGCATGAGAGGTTTCACCACTGCTTACTTGGCTGGACCAAAACAGAGATGCCCCAGACTCTGAACTGCTTCACTGCTGGATGGAATGAGTGCAAAAAATGAAGGTTGATCAGGACAAACGAGTGAGCAAATATGCATTAAAAAGACACCAACAGAAATCAAAACTTTAATACTGTTGCTGTTTTTACTGTAACAAGTGTCACACCTCTCAAATCTGTTTAGTCACTGTGAGCAATGAAACATCTTATTTATCAGAGGAAAGATGAAGGCAGTGGTGTGCTGAAGATGTGTCAGTTATTGACAGTGACCTTGTACATATGAAGATGGACTTAAAGTGACGGTGTTGACCAGCACTCGCTGCTTTATGTGCCTCAGCACAGCAGAGGAACCTTTAAAACATCACAGTATGCCTTCAGTTTTTATACAGTGTGCAGTTTCATGTTGTATTTTTTAAAGGTAAAGTTACAGATTTTTATAGCATCATAATTACATTAATCTCACTAATAAGAAATGTATGAAACCACTGGTGCACGTGTCGACTCAGATCTGTCTCCTCAAGGCTTTCATAAATATTGTCTTTACTGTCCATTAAATTTGAATTGGGGAATACAGCTGCCATTGTAAATGCACTTTGCCCCAACTGGATTTCCTAATCACACACGGCTTCCTCTTTGTAATTCCTGAACCCTCATGCGGACCCCTCATCCTCCCCTCTCATTTCCACTTGCTTCTGGACTTTCACTTCCTGTATCTGAATCTGCTGCAAATAGTTGAAAACCTTTGAGGAAAAACATGTGCTTTTCCCCTGCTCTCCATCCCCTTGTCTGCAGTATTTTTTCCTTTGTTTGGGTTCACTAGACACACAAA
The DNA here is from genome assembly GCA_036877625.1 of Ambastaia sidthimunki. NCBI lineage: Eukaryota > Metazoa > Chordata > Actinopteri > Cypriniformes > Botiidae > Ambastaia > Ambastaia sidthimunki. Next base: position 39,898 of record JAZGTK010000851.1, read on the forward strand.
ATCCACATTTGGCTGACGGCAGAGTTTCTGCTTTTAAAACAACATTCAAGATAATCTTGACTACGTCAAGATATAGTGCCAGATTTTGTGAGAGTAAATGTGGTAGTTTTGATGTTGAAGGAGAAATATCCTTTAGATTTTACCCCACCTGTACGTTTCTCTGACAGTATGAAGTGAAGTTTGGAATAGACTATTTGAATTCAGGCATTGTCAGGATAGAAAAGTAAGCTGTGTAAAATTTCAGGGTCACAATGTTTTAAGACTGTAAGACTTTAAAATGCTTCTTTTCAGATGTGTAATTTCTAGGAGAAACAATAGCTGTCATTGAATCTTGTGTAAAAGACAAATTGTCTGAATAGGATTTCTGGTACGGCCGTCTCTGACTCAGCCTGTTGCTGGTGCTGTGAAAATTGGATTGGCATGTTTCAGTTCAACATTACCAGTAAAGTCTTACATCACATCAAGGCAGAAAGCTGCATGAAACACACTTTTATACACTTACAGCAGAGGCTTTAAAGTGAGACAGACACACATCTTTCATGGAGCCTGGAGCCAGCGACACCAACATCACGGGTTTGAGTCCCATCAAATAACAAAACTTTGCTTTGGATAAAAAATGTACATACTGCATATTATGAAAACAGTACAGAAATGTTTCATTACAGTTTTTATTACAAACAAAACAAAAGAAAGATGCATTATTAACATGTTCAGTGTGTCGAATGTCACAACATTGTCACTGTCTTTTATCACAACATACACAGTGACGCTTAGCAGGAAATTAACAGAATGCAAAATGTTCAAAACAAAAAAATACTGAAAAACAAAAACATGGACAGAAAGTGCTTGATTTGACACACCTCTCTACCAAGCACTTCGATGTGTGATATATCAGTTTTAAATGACAAACAATGCTGTGGCCGGGCAAATAAATTAACATGTCAGCTAACCATCTGTTTGAGTTCAAGCCCAGCTGGGGACAGTACAACTGAGTTCCCATCTGTTGATTAACTCTTTATCATCTTTTGAGAAGATTACAAGACTGCAGTTGTAGGAACCAAAAATCAGAAATGCTGAAGGAATTTGACATGTTTTCAGTTTTATGGTTACACATGATGCACGGCATACAGGTTTTTATAAGTGATATTTATTAGATAGTGATGCAGTAATGATGTCAAGAGTTCTGAAGTTCCAAAGACTTCTATGTTCAATATTATTACGAGAGGTCCACTACTGAGAAATGTCAGGGACCAAACATACAATGTCTCAATGTTTTGACTGTTTTTTATTATTATTTTCGTTTGGTAGAAGCTTCGCAATTGTAACATCAAGACATCAGGAGCAACAATAAACATAGTTGTAACAAGAATTAAAAACAGAAGAACACAATGAAACAGAGTTTAAATACACAAACAATATCAAAGAGCTCGTAAAAAGAAAGGTGGAAAATGAAAGAGGTGCTGCTGTGATGTGCAGAAGTGAGTGATTCGTCACGGGGGGACGGGGGGGTTGGAAAGTAAGGATTTGTGATGTGTTGGAAATGTGATTAACAATCATAAATATTATGAGGGAGGTGTGAAGATTTCTCACCATTTCAAAGCTTGAGTTGAACCATCTCTACCTCAAAGTAACAAGTTAAGCGTCAATACTCATAACGGCAGAAAGCTTTACATATATCAATGCTTGATATCCCATAATAAGGCTTATAAACTTCTTAACAGACATGTCTTTTCTTTTACAAGACAATATTGCAGCCAATACTGGTTGTAATTGAACTTAATACATCCTCACTGTCACGGTAGGTTTTATATTTTTGCAAAATACTGAACAATTGGCCAGAATACTGTTACTGTTTTTCCTCCATTTTAAAAGTAATGATGTACTTATTCTCCACTCTGCAAAGTCTTAAGAACATGAGACGCTTCACCTAAAAAAGCTTTAGTGTGTCAGTAGTAGATGTCAATATATTTTCCAAACATGTTTTGCCATTAACTGCTAATGCAGTGAGATTTGTGTATGAACAAGAACGGAGAGATCTGATCTCACCATCAGTCAGTCTGAGATTACATGAAGAAAAACTGAGACAGTCATAGCTGACTTCATTATTACAGTTACTAAGAATGTTTGGAAATCTAAATTAATATTTCATACTAACACACTAAAACAAAGGCCGTAAATATTTTCAAATGTTTATTTGGGTGAGGCAGTATGTGCAGTGAAAGCCCATCTCACTGTCTCACTGCAGCAGAAAGACCCCCTGCAGTCTGTTTACAGCAGTGATTGTAAAAGCATCCCACCAGCACATGAGATTTCCTGTAAAACTCAAACTACAACATCAGCTGCGAGTTCTGACTAACCTGCAGACTGAGGGACGTTCTGCTGGAAATCACAGGAGATGAAGCTCAGATGTTTCTCCACATACGTGCAGATTCACGTGTGTGTGGAGGCTGTTGGCTGATGACAGGGGTCTGGATGAGTGTTCGGTGTGTGTGACAGAACTGTTCATATTAATGACTGAACTGACAGAAAGAATAATACAGGATCTGTGTGTGTGTGCTGGAGAAAGTAACCCAACATGAGCATGAAAGTGCTGCTGTGACACTGAGGGTAGTCTGTTCATCAAACTGTAGGTTAGCAGGTGCATGTGTGTGTGTGTTCTGAAGAAATAGTTTTGTTTACGTTTGCATGCAGATGTTGGACTGAGTGTGTGTGTGTGTGTGTTGGGGGTGGGTTCAGTCATCGATGCAGATCACCTCCCCGCTGCGCTGTTCCCGCCGTGCCATCAGAAGCTCCGCCTCCCTCTCCTTCTTTACTGACATGGGGGGTCCGTTCAACACTGCAGAGAACATGCAAACACACACACACACACAGGAAATGAAGGACTGACGTGTACACTAGTGTACTGCTCACACTCACAGGAGTTTGACACACATCACCTGCAGCCAAACATGAGCTTAAAAATCTGATCTGAAAGATGTTTTTCTGCTTCAACAAAAAATCAGTTTCTTGCTTAAAATTCACATTTAATGGAGGAAATTTAAAAGACAATCGTGCACAAAACGTCATATTAAATTGAACCATATACTGAAAAATGATATTGTGACATCAGAGACAACAGAGTTGCTGTGAATTTGAACTTTTCTAGCATAGTTGCGTCACTAGACACGTCCACAACTTGTGCTAATAACTGAAGCTGCACATGTTGCCAAAGATAACAAACTTTCATTACAAACAACTTCTGTTTTTTAAATTGCTTTCAGGGTAAATAAAACTTTCCTACTAGTAGTTTTTTACAGTTTCATTGTTGTTTTTTTATTAGTTTGGTCCAATCTAGAAAAAGGATTAAATTTTGTTTTTTTTTCTTTTTGTGTTTTAAATACAGTAAAATCAGAATACCAATAAAAATGAACACTTGCAAACCACAGAAAAAAACACTCTATAATCTGTTGTGATCTTTCTTTAATGAGTAAACATACAGTGAGAATATCATATAATAATAATAATACAAAAAGTCTTTTGAAAGAGATGAGTGAGGATCAGTGGGCAGCACAAACAGACCCCAGCATCATATTTCATCAAACACACACAGTGTCTGACATTCTTGAGTTTATTTCACAGTGTGACATGATAAAACATGAGCCATTCCAACACTGTTCAACTTCCTGTGGGAGTATCTGGAGTGTAGAAGCACGTTCTGAAAACATGAAATGACTATAATTGGACTGTAACTGAATAAAGGTTCTGCTCGATATAAATGCTGTTCTAGCATTCAGTACCTTTGGTTTAAAGAACTGACCCTCCAGAAAGTTCCAGCCTACATTCAAATAAATCTTGCTTCTCAGCAGCAGTTCTGTGTTCAGTCCTGCAGATCAACACACCTTACAGATGCTGTGTCTGCGTTTCAAACAGAAAGTGACTGACTGCTTGTGCAATATCTTGGACACATCTTGTACTATCTTCTTTGTGTACAATGGGTGTCTATTTCATCTCAAGCCTAAACTTGCAGGAGCAGTTTCAAGACCTTTAAAAAGACAAAATCCCTCTTGGCTCGCGTTCCTCAAATTACACAACCAAAGATTTTTTGAGGACAATAATGCCACAGTCAATTTTTGTGTTACAGGTTTTGGCAGAGTTTGATATTTTTGACTGTGTAATGGAACAGGCTAATGCTAACTGTTGACTTCAGTTAAGACTGGCACCATTTCATAAACGTAATAAGAGAAGAAGAATGCAGGGCCTTCAGATGAGAACACTTCTGGAGAAATCTTGGAATGTGTTGGGGAAAAGCAGTGCTAGAAACCCGGCGGGTGACTTTCATATCTCAAGCGCTGTACTGCAACGCTCCTCTGCCATGAGCCAAGAACAATAAATCAGTGACTCTAACTCCTGCTTCTACAATCAACAATCCTGGAACTATCTGTGTCCTTCTCTCGCAGACTGTCTCTCTCTTTCTGATTGTCTCTCTCTCTCTGCCTCACGTTCCCAGACTGTCCTTCTCACAGACTGCCTCTCTCTCCCAGAATGTCTATTTCAGTCTCCCTCTTTATAAGACTGTCTCTGTCTCTGACTGTCTCACTCTCTCATACTGTCTGTCTCTCTAAACATGTTCAGAGGGCATCAGGTTTGCTCACGCGTATGGACCCGCCTCATGTCTTTCTGTTCTATCAGTAAATCAGAGAAACATGCAGAGATGGGAGCTGACCTCAGTGACCCAGCCCATCTAAACACCCACACAGAACCCACACAGAACCCACACAGAACCCGCACAGAACCCGCACACCAGCAGCTGAATCAGCTCCAGTGTAAACACACTTAGCCTCAGTCCACTGATACTCTGAACTGCACAAAGCCTTGCAGACACACATTATAATAAACACAACCCATAATGAGAAATAAACATCTGCACTCATTTACCTCATGTGCTTTCAAACCTGTATGACTTACTTTCTTCATTAAAAATGCTAAACGGATCATTGAATGAATTTGGTTGTATTAAGATGGTACATTATAACTCACTTTAATACTTCATGAAGTGAGCATCGATTACAAACTCCTGTACGTGCAGATTGCCGATCAGATTTATTGTACAGTAACTGCAGTAATATCAGCAGGTGAAATCACAGGGACACACTGACACTTGCTGCTGACGTTCTGTGTTGTGATTATTGTTGTTGCTCATCTGAATATAGTGTAAACAGAACAAGTGACCTCAGGCCAGTTTTTACTGTGAAACTGCATAAATATCGGTCAGAAATATGTTAAAAAGTTCAGTAAAATGCAAATGACTCATTATGACTTACAGTGAGTCATACTGTACGGCCACTTTATCAACCCACCAAACCAGCTACTCATTCACCGGCTCCTGACTGTGTGTCTGTATGTGAGTGTATTTTTATATTTTTGTAGAATACAGGGAGTCCACATACAACAGTCACGTACTGTATAAACGTCCTGCTGGGGATTAAATCTGGCCTCAGCACAGCACAGGAATTTGGTCAGGTTCAGTAGTTTGTGTGTGTGTGTGTGTGTGTGTGTATGCATGATCAGCTTGCAGGTATTCTGCACTGACCCAGAATCAGCGTATTACTACCACAAGTGAACCTGAGAAAACCAGAAAACTCATCTCAGATCAGCTGCAGAAAACTATCTGTAAGTGTGTATGTGCTGAGGGATGAAAAAAATCACATTCCAACCATTCGTGAGTTTTTCTGAGCGAACTCTCAGAACAGGTTGTAAAAGATGGAGTTTCAGTCTTCAGAACGATACGCTTCATGAATGTGGAACATGTCACGGCTTTTCCATTTACTTCTCATGGTTTCGTGCCACTGTACAGCCCTGTAACACCTCCGAGTTTCTTATTTAGGAACGCAGAGAGCCCATGGTTGGAGGTGGGTAAACCGAGAGAATTTAAAAGAGGTCCACTGTTTCCAAGAAAAAAAATCCCAAGATAGTTCCACTCCACTTCCCTCAGTTCCAAAACAGTTTTGATTGGGTCAGGGGTTTGAATGATTGAAAACAAACTTGTGGTATTTTGGAAAACTTCTGTCTTTGGAATTCTTTAGTTCTGGCATGGTGAGAAGCTGCAGGCCTCTTCTGCGGCTGTGTGTTTATGTGTGTATGCACAGAGAGAGAGAGACAGAGAGAGAAACTAAATGATAAAAAAGAGATAAAAAGATGCAGAGAAAGAATGATTTGTAGTGGAATTAGGGAGGGAAGTTTTCGGGCACTTAAAAGAACTCTCTCGCTCCTCTCTCGGGCCAATGAAAAATGAATCTGCTGGGGCTTCTGTGGGACCGAGAGATGAAAGGAGAGCGGTGAGAGAAAGGGGAGAGAGACAGAGTGTGAGAATAGAAGAGAGATAGAAAGGGAAATAAAGTTGTGGAAAGAGCAGAAGTGAAAGAAGAGGTCTGTGGTTTTGTCGTCTGCTGCTCTGTGACAGTCCAAACGGCTTCAGCAGGGCATGTTGGGTAATTTTCCTGTCACTCTCTTTTCACCTTTTGCCTACTTTTTTTGGTCTCTTTTGCATGAGTTCACTCTGTGTTATTTGAGGAGTACATCATCTTTTTCTTCAGTGGTTTTCTTCAGAAGCACTCACACTGTCTGTGCTGTATGAATATGAAATGCCCCGTCCACCCTCTCTCAGCTTCTGTCCTATCTCTCACTTTCTCTACTTCATTTTATGTGTTAAAATATTCTCCTCTGCACTCTTTTAACTTTTCCCTCCCATTCAGGCTCTAGAATGTTCCCCTTTAAAACCTCACATCCTACAGTGCCTCTCGTTTATCTCCATCCGTCTCTCTGTCGCTCAGGGTTTTTTTGGGCCGACCGTTGCGTGGGAGGTTCTCCACAGTGTTGCTCAGGCGGTACTTGACGATGATGCTGTGTACGGTGGATTTGGGCATGCGAAGCTCCAGTCCAATGGACCCTTCGGACCTGCCGTCTTTCCACAGGTCCACCACCCTCTGCCGCTGCAGCACGTCATGTTCCTTGGTCTTCAGGCAGGACGAAGCTTCTGTGGAGGCAGAAAGGGGGCAGACTGTAGACACTGGGGGGCAGGGAGCGGGCAAGCAGCGGAATCAGTGGACTCACAGTATCAGTCCTCAATATTCAAAAGAAACAAAAACACAAACTCTGTAAGGAGGCGGGAAGGAGGCCTTCTAAAGAACCCACTCAAAGAAGCTTGAGAAGTTTGTGAATTCTGCATGAAATCCATCTACCGATAACACCCCACACCAGATATTTCAGAGTGTCACCAGTTAAAAGACACGTTAGCGGTTTTGGGGGCGTTTTTGCCAAAGAAATCTGTGTTGACATAATGTGTTTAAAACCTTCTGCTCCATGAAGTTCATGACATGTAAGCACTAAGAGTTTAAGTGGCAACAACTTATAAAAGAAAACAAGAGAAGCTTGCCAAAGTTATTCTGGAGAACTTTAGGAGTGATTGAGAGATGGTTCAGGCTTTCTACAGAGGTGCTCACACTCCATGTGTCCCTCTTTTGTCTTTTAAACAGACGTGACCAAAAATTTCCTATTATGGAGTCTGTTACACTCAGTCCTTCATTTTTTCTTCTTTTTTTATATCTCTTTCTCTCTCTTTTTTTGTTTAGTCTGGCATGCTGTTTTCATCTTGGCTCAGTTTAAACTGGGGTCACCACAGCAGACTCAATCAGGGACCAGAGGGTTCAAATGGGCCCCAAGTGGGAAGTATTTTTAGCCCAGCGAGGGTTCAGCGTGCACAGCCTCAACAAACCCAATCAGCTTTTACACCCACTGGAATCTGAAGTCTGGGGCTATTTCAGACACAGACAGAGAGAAAGAGAGACAGACGGAAAGAAAGAGAGAGAGAGTCTAGCTCTGTCTCCAGGGCTTTAAAGTCCGGCGTAAAAAGGCACGAGCACATTTGTGTTTCTTTCTGTTTTTTTTCACTCTCTTAAAAATATCTGAGTAGAAAAGCAAAAAATGTTCCTTCAGCTGAGAGATTCCTGGCACGGCTACAGCTCTGGATAAACGTAATGACATTTTCAGAAAAATCACTATGGTAAGAAAATATGCCTCCCTCAGACGCTGTGGTAGAAAGATTGGTATCAGGACACTCAATCAGAAAACCTTCCACTCTGGACGGGTACAAACAGATGGGACGAGGGCCCGAGTCTGACCTCTCATACAGTAAACAGAGCTCGGCAAATAAAAACAAGTGCATTTGTTCTTCTGACTTCTTCCTGCACTCATATGCTGTTACAGAGCTAATATTGAAACAATAAACTCTCTGGCAGGACCGATCTGTCCTCTTGGACCAGAGCTGGAGAGCAAGAAATTATTTAGCCAAAATTCCACGGGGGCCTCTCAAATTAAACTGTAATTATTTGTGTTAAACTCTGACCAGAATCATATTTTGCAGAAATGCGAATCTGTAAGCGTGACTCGTGTCATTTTATAGCTAAGAACAGAATCTGTGTTCGTTTCTGAACAGTGATACATTAAACAGAGATTCCATTTTTAAGCCTGTCTTTATAAAATACTTAGAAAATAACAAATTAAATTTGTGGAACATGAATTAAATCTTTGGAACATGAATCATTCCAGGTTCCTTAAAATTTATACAACTGAAAAGACATTTTGTTTAATCTATTTTTTGAACTATCTAATCACAGAAAAACTACCAAACCCAACTGCTGAAACACTGACCCCACAAATGATCTGCTGTGAAACACACACACACACACACACA
>JAZGTK010000852.1:0-50292 GCA_036877625.1 Ambastaia sidthimunki
AAGACATCAGTGATATCAATATACTGTATTATTTTACTCATTCACGTACCTGTTACAATCTTAACCTGATTTTTATGATTATTTCCAAGGATTTGTAGTTACCTGTAGGTTATATTTCAGCCAAAAAAAAACTAAAAATATGTGAAAGCATTTCATAATCAATCATCATGCACACACCTGTCACAAACATGTAAATATTGTTTTTGCAACAACGACAGTCAATAGACAATTACACCATGGACTGAGATAAAAAGTGAGATAAATGTTGTACTGAGATAAAGCTGCGCAGTTATGCTAACACCATCTGCATCACTGCAGTGTCACCAGCAGAATAATACACATTAATAGGAGTGTTTAGATATACAGTGTTAAGCTGAATGCATTTTAAAATAAAAATGATAAATAATAATTATAAAATAATAATACAGAGAAGGTGCTGTTCACTTTGTGACAGATAATTTTTAGGGGTAGTGAAAATATTTTTAGACATCTGTGGGCTTTAGGTGATAGGAAAGGGAAACTACACAACCCACTGTGCTGGTAAGTATGAAAGAAAAATATTTTACAAAACATTTTAAAAGCCGTAAATTTCCTGTGGATTCATGAAAAGTGCTAGGGCTTTAAGCCACTAATAGGTTAAATGCATGCAGACACATCCAGTAAGCCATAATTGACTCTGTGTAAATGCTACTCGGAAACTGTGGTTTGTAAATGAGACTAGTAAGGCACATTAGTAGAAGATGTTTGAGAGCTTTGATTTGGATCAAAACCTTGAGCAGATGAGGCAAGAGGGAAACCAGATAACATGGCGTTTGGATTTGGATATAACCCCGCTGCAGCAGGTGAAATGACCCCTGGCTGAGGTGATTCTGTATTTCCTGGGTTGTACAGACAGGGGTAAAGCCCTGCGGGTGGTGCAGAAGGCAGCCCACCAGGAGCTGGAGGTGGATAGGGGACAGGGTTAGGCTGAAATGGAGGATAAGGCTGGAATCCTCCAGGTGGGCCTTGCCAAGGAGCACATTCTTGAACTGGAAGAATTACCACAGGAAATCTGATTTCTGGATCTGAAGCAAAGGGCACATCCAGATATATCTGAAAGAGAATAATGTACAAAATAATTTAAGGGAACCACAAAACTGCTAAAATATATATCTATAATATATTTATATATTCATTATGTAGTGTTGAATCAATGACTAAAGAAATTTGGAATGAATTAGTAAATATGCTGATACTAAGGAATAAAAAATAGCACCTTCAGTTCATACTGCACTTTAATAATTCTACAGTTTTCAATGGTGGCAAGTATGTCAGGTGGAAGCTTCAGGTCTATTATGACTTTTGTTTTTTCTCCAGATGGAATGTGGTCCCTGGACTCTTTGACAATATCTTTAGAGCTATTATTAGTACTCGACCCAGCAATGAAGGTTTGTTGTTGCTTGAGGCTGTATTTCAGCTTGACATCACGAGATGAAGAGTTGTCAATATCGACAAAGACTCTGATTGTCTCACCTGCAACAGTAATTCAAGTGACTTGAGACAACATATATCAATAATGGAAAATAATGACAGGTTTTAGTGTCTTTGCTTCAGTTGATGCTGATTCAACCAAGAGTTACACTTGGTGTGTTTCATTATTTAACATTACCTTGCATATAGCCAGTTTTCTCTGTTGTTGCAGTCATTGAGGTTTTTCCTGATGAGAAGAGTTTCATTTTCTTGTCTTTAGTGCCAAATAGTGGTTGCTGTATAGACACAAAAACACCTCTTATATACCATATCTAGTACAGGCACATCTAAAGAATCTTTAAATGTATGTGAATCAATGCAGGACAAGGAAATGGAGATAAATAAAATTTTAAACCACACGTAATCACCAACGTATATATATATAAATGAATGAATTATATGTATGAAATCATACCAGTAAATGGTCATTGGTACCATCATTTCTTGTCACAAAGGTTAATTCTTTAGATTTAGTGGATGCCATCTTCCAAGGCCTGTTTAGCTTCACTTCCACAGTGTACCTTACCCATCCATGTGGGCCTTTAAAAGATGGAGGCATATTTCTGAAATTAAGATTTCAGAAGTTTTTCTTAAATGACTGCTTTATTGTAACTCAAAGATTATTATATAGTGCCATACGTATTGGGACAATAAAGGAAAATTGCTGTTTTCTATGGAGACAAGATATATTTTATGATCACAAGATGAATACAAAACAAATGTACAGAATATTAAATTTTTAGAAATTTTTCACTGCTTTTTTTCTCAGAATCAGCACCTTTGTGTTCATCTTGACTCATCTAGACGTTACATAAAGGGATGAAAAATTTGAAACAAATGGACAAACAAAACATTTATGTGTTGAAACGGACAAATAACAAAATGTGATAAAATGTCTTTTGCCTTATATTGACCTTTTAATCATAAAAGATTTTGTGACACCACAGAAAACAATTTTTTTTCCTTGTCTCAATATTATGGAGGGCACAAAGTCTATAATATATTAGAGTAATCGACTCTATTTAGAAATTACACAAGAAAGGGGATTTCAATTTATTGGGACTAACAAAAAACATAACATTGCACACAAAATTATTAGAACAATTGTCAAATATTATATTACACAATATTACACAACATGGTTAGCACCTGCTTTTTTATGATGACTCAAGGGATCAATTTTGTCATTAATATTTTAATAATAATCATCACTCACATTTGTGGCAGCTGAAACCTAAATGGAAACACATGGCTTCCTGGTTTAACAACTTGTCCATCTGAGGAACATAAAAATAAAAAAATAATGAAAATAAAATGTAAAATGTTAATATGGGTGTAAATCTGGATAAACTGTCTGTAGATATGAAAATCCCATACTTACAAGTCTCGCCAGTGATAAGAATCGTATTCTTTTCCTCCTGACCTGTGGGCATGAAAACAAAAAACAAGTTAATAAGACATTGTTACAACAAACCAGCTTTACTGTTTGCATGGATACCTGTCATAGAGCTGTCTTGAATGAAATACTGCTTCAGTTTGAAGTATCGCTCGTGGTCACTGTAGCTTCTGTCTGAATCGTCGCTTGAACTTTCGGTCCAGTGTACGTGCGCATCCCCAGTAATCTTTACGAACAAACTGTTTACCTTTATTTCTTTAGTCACTTCCAAAACAGCTCGGCCCTCCACAGTGTCACCACTACTGAATGTGTTGCTTTCATTTATTGGATCGTAATGAACACTGAACTCTTTGATGGTTCCCGGCATGTTTAATATCTAATGTGTACAGTCAGCAGACACAGCTAGAGGTTTGTAGCCACCAGTTCTCAGTTCCTATACAGGCAGAAGTGGGCGTGCTTTAGCGGTGCTGTTGAAGATTTTTACAACGTCCGGACATTAAACTTCCGTAATTTTCAGCTCATGATAGGCAAGTCATTACTCCAATGTCTTCAGCATAGATTCGCGTCAGTTTTGATTTATATTGTAGATGTTATTTAGTAAATGACATTTTGATCAAAACAACAAGAATTAGTTTCTAAAGCATGTAGTTTTCCTGTTGCATTTACACCGTCTGACCAGATGATGTCGCCATCGAAATGTACCGTGGGCGCATGCGTGTCACCTTTGTCAATGATCCTGCGAGAAACACTTTATAACACTTTTCAAGTATTTAGCACTCCTTATCTTTTCCCAGAAAATTGTCTTTAGACGATAAGATACATTTCAATGTAAAATGTATGATTATTCAGCTTAAGTTTATTTTGTGTATTTATAAATAAGAGTAGTTATCAACGTATGAACGCTCATCGGCGATCGGATCAGTTCAGCCACCAGACGGTGCCATTTGTGTTAATTCTTTCTAATGCTGTTATCATTTATTCACACTTATGTTGGCTCAAACCTTTATTGACTTTCTTTCACCGAAAACAAGAGAAAAAAGGTTTTGTTTATGATTACAATATTTTAGGTAAACAATATTTAAGTAACTTAATAAACAACGTATTAAGTTACTTAAATATCCTTTTATTTATCTGTTATTAATTTTTGCATATTAATAATAAGCTCTATTAGGTCAGCCCATTATTATTTAAATAAAAAAGGAACACAAAGTTCCAGTTTTATATATTTACATAGAATATTTTAGTCTTTGTTTTGAAAAACAGAAGTAAATGTAGAGGCTGTTAGAATAAAAATAAGCACAATTATTTTTCATTACACATAACTCTAGAAAATTTGATTTTGATTGACCACTTGTGTTGTTCTATGTTAAAAATATTTATTTTTTTATGACGGTTCAACTGTACATTTGGGCCACAATTTTCCTACATCTGTGCAAGTTTCATGTCTCTTGTAGCTCTCTGGAGTGTTTTCTTGTTGCATAATAAAACATTCATTTAAGTTTTGCTCCTGGATACTAGGAAACTGTAGTTTCTTGTTTTTGTTCTTTTACATGAATCGCATCCTTGCCAAAAGCAAACAAAGACAGCCCAGGTCTTGAGCAGTCTTTATTAAGATTAATGAACAGTTTGGCATTTTTACTCCTCTTCATAGAATCAATGAATGTAATATTCACACAGCCAATAGGAAGCAGATGCACACACACAAACACTGGCCAGAGGGCGCACGTTAAATGTCCAAGCAGTAATCAATGCAGAGAAATTAGCTATTGATTGTGTATAGTTTTGTAATAGGTTACCTATGGCTTTGCTCTTTTAGAAAATTCCAATATTCCTTTCCCTGGGAATAAAGACATAATAACTTTGTCTAGGCATGACTGAGAGTGTGAAGGCAGGCGCAAGCTGGGTTTTCAGGGTCAAACTCTAATTAGTATAAAGGTCAAGTTAGAAATAAACATGGTGCTTAAAAATAATGATGGACTTGGCATCAGAAACAAAGTTCATTAAGAGCTGTGTGGCAATTGTTCTGTATTGGCTTTTCCATGAATGTGATCTACATTAGATTCTTTTTTTAAGACCCAACTGCCTTGGTAAATAACCTGACATCGACGTTCTGACTTTCATGTTATATTGAAGGCAAAAGGGTACTGTAAAGATGTTTAATAAAGTATGCACAGATTGCGACATTTACTTCAAAACTAAACCAAATATAGCTCATAACTTGTGTTTGTCATCACAGTTCTTCATCTTTTAGCAGGTTTTTTCAAATGAGAACTTCTGAATTGCTTTTGTCACAAAAGATTGTGGCTGCTTTGACATTTGTGTGTGTATTTGTTACAGGCTTTTAGTTTTTCATTACAGAAGTCTATGTTGGGAGGAAAAGTAGGATTCGCATTTGGCCTAGAGGAATTACTACTGTATTTACTATAACTATTTACTGATCCATTTGATAGAAATGCTGTTCCACTGAAAAACTGAGCCCCCAGTACAAAATCTGAAGGGACTATCATAAATCAAGCTATAGATAAGTCTCTCTACATCCTCTTAATGCTGGGTACCTACCATAAGATCATTACAGTAAAAAAGTGACAAATTTGATTGATTAAAATGGTGCCGTGCTACTTCGACTAAACCACGCTAAGTGATGTGACACTGCAGCTTCCGTATCATATTTCTGTCAAGACAATGATGGTAAAAAGCGTTGTTGGCGTGTGATAGCTGACAACAGAAGCCATATGCCTGGGTATAAGGCTAGATTTATGACAGGGATTTAGTGGGTAGCAGAAGAAAAGTAGCAGTTTTTGTGCATTGTCACTTTTCAAACGACCATCAATTCTGTTAAGGGGACACTTAACCGGCTTGACAAACTGCCAGTCGTAAAGGTATGCACCATGCTAGTTAGCACTGGCCCTCGTGCCTGACACAGTCTCTTAAATGTTTATGCCCTGCGCAGTTAAAAGATGCAGCAGCTTTGAGGTATGTTAATCTGGAATACATTGTCTTTATCCTCAGTTTATTACAACAAAAATAAAAAATGAGATTTATTGGTGATCTGAAGGCTGCCAAGCAACTGTGAACAGTTTCTTTTGATCAAGGCTTCTAAGCAAGTCAAGAAATGCTACAGTTCATAAAAATAAATGGTAAATTAATCCTGCAAACAGAATGTCATACATGTATGGCATGACCACAATTTTAACAGCATAGATAGGATGTTGAGTTTGTTTCTTTTTGTGGATGTTAAACATACAAATGTTTAATCACTCTGGATGTATTGGCAACAAAGTGATAATTAATCTGAATATTTGTATTGCGTTGTGCTAGTCCAATGGGATTTCATGTACCACTGTTCACATTATTAGTCAGTATCATTAATGAGTATCCCTCAAATATTGTATGAAGTCATATTTTCTGTCACTAAATCAATTTGTTTTAGCACTCTATATATTTACTTATATTGCCCAGCGTAATCTTTTTTTATTCATGCGGTTTATTCAATGTCATTAATTTAATCCAGGTTTCACCTTTAGAAATTGATAAACCACCAAAGAGAACACAACTCAGCTAAACGTAGGCACATATTTTGTGAATATTCTTAGATTCTTATTCATTTATTTAATTCAGTAAGCAACAACTGTGTTCAGTGCAAGAAAATCCCCATATTAAAAGGAGAATAGAGGATTGAGTACACTTACAGAAACCCATTAGCCTAGTTTCTTAAATTCATAGTGGAAAAAAAAAACCAACCCAATCATCAGCCACAGACCACACATGTCCATAAGAAATGTCTTTTTTCGCTCACATCACCATCAGAAGGATAATGATTCTCAATCCATCATTAAAAATTGCCTGAAGGCTTTTGTCGCATCAGTCTCACACTTCTCTCTTGAGGCAGGTTGATTCTTGTTTGACACATATTGTTTACCCACCAAGCCCTGTCATATGCTTTACACACAAAAGTGTGTGGGTTTATAAATGTGTATAATCAGTGCATTTGATTGATGTATGTCTAATTGCATTAAAACTCGCAAAATTGACCACAGAAACACTGATAAAAGCAAGTAGAAAAGATTACACAAGATTTAAAATTTAAATCTGTTTATTGTTTATGTCCAAAACAGAATGAGAATTAAGTACTAATAGCAAGTACTATAGATGAGGCGTTTTGTCCCATTAATTTGCATGGACCATAATTAGCTTTAGGTTTTGTTAAAAAAAAAAAACTCAATGTTTTATTTTAGGAACATTTTTGTTTACCTTTACATGAACCAAAATTTCTGTCACCCTATTAATAACTATACTGTAAAATACGAGTCACAACCTGCTGAAAAACACTTTTCTAGAATATATTGTATTCAGTGTGCAATTCCTAAAATGATCTACATCTAGTATCTGGAGGTCCAATTGTTCTTGACATTTTTTATTACTTTAATCAAATTATTCTTCATTAGTCTTTTATGAAAGGAGCATTTTTAACTTTTTATAGCTTTAAACACTAGATGGCACTGTTTGACCAACAATGCTATCGCTGAGACAACGTTTTTAGAGGGATCCCTCTCCTCACAGAGCACAGAGTTATCATCTCCTCACAGAGTTATCATTTACTAGTTGAGTGGGATCTGCCATTGCTGTTATCTTTTAATAGATTTGTACGAAGAGAAAAGCAGGTGCCTCTTGTTAATGTGTCCAATTGCCTGAGTTGCCTACTGAATGCGGTGCATCCATCATTGTCTGCTGCTGTGACACGCTGTCATCCGCCCTCAGTGGCACAAGCCATGCAGACGCGCCGTAACAGATGAGCCTTCTTATGGGCACCGTGCACACTCAACACAATCAGCACAAACACTCCCACCCACACATTCACACACTCAAAACTGCCATACACTCCTCCTAAACTCCTACACTGTACACTGTGTCTCCACTACAAGTGAGGTTTGCGACAACTACCACACTTCTGTGATATTAACAAATTTCTCTACAATGTAACTGTCTGCACAGTTACATTGTCATTTTTCTCATATACGGTATTACTGAGGGGAGGATGTCTGAAATTATGATGTGATGGCAATATTTCCATATTTCCTTGTTAAATTTGCATTCATTTGTTTAGAAAATACTTTTATCCAAAGAGACTTACAAATAGGAATAACACAAGCAGAAGCTAAACATACAGTGAAAAAAGTGATGCTAAGCATGGCCTACATTGTTGTTAGCACAATGCCAAGACTCAATTTGAACAATTTAAACTGTCCAGTGTAAGATTTAAGCACACAACCTCTAGTTCTAAGCTTTACCCACTGTGCCACACGATCTGCCTTATTAGTATTAGTTTAAACAAAGGTTTGTTACATTTATGTTGAAATATCACATTTCTATAAACAGTGCTATCAGTGCAAACCTGTGATGATTTATCCTGTTTCTCATTGATGTAGCCACAGATGAAATCCATTGACTGTGTGAAGAATGCTTGTGGCGCCAATAGGTATGGCATGATTTGTTGTTTTGCTTTGTGGTAATGTAGTAAAGATGCACTATGTGAATGCATGTCTTGGGCCTCAGGCAAGCTTTATTAATATACTTCACATTATGAACGCATACTGTACGCTTCCATATACTCCCTGTAAACAGTGGCATTTTACAATCAGTACTGCTTTGAGTCTGAGTCTCCGGATACTACATGCATAAATAAGTTTGTAATCGTGCTAGTAGCTTAGGATGGGTCTCTGAGGTCTGAAAGTCATTGGGACATATTTAACATTACTTATCCACCTTCTTTAAGTTAAGCATTACCATGTTAATACCTTGTTAGGACTCTTTCCATGACCGGGTCTTTGAGAAGTCAATGTAAGTACCATTTCAGCAAAAGCCTATGATGTAGCAAGCAAGACATGTGCAACCTCCACATTCCCATCATCCCCAGGGTCCCCTCTAGTCCACCTTTCCTTTTTCAAAGCTTGAAAGGCTTTGGAAGTATCATAAATACAGTTCTAGTTGTCTGTTTTCATAGAAAAGGACAGAAAGGGTTTGACCATGTAGGGCTCAATTCTTGTCCTCTGGTTACATTTTTCTCTTCTTTTTCCCTCCATTGGGTTTTGTGTTGTTTTTATTTCTTTTTCTTAAACCTGAGGCCACCGAGTTTAAGTTTTCTCTTTGTTCTGATGTTGGAAAGCACCAAAGACCATAAAGTCAGAGTTCCTGACCTCAGTTTTCACAGGATGCTGGTAATTAAAACCATGGTTCCTGTTTTTGGGCTTCACTGCAAAAATATTTGTCCTAACTTCTATCGTTAAAACTAATTTTTATTGCAAAGTAGAAGAAGTGCCATGCTGTCCTGTGTTAACCGCAAAAGATCCTGGATCATTGCATTAGCAAAGTTAATATGTAAGATTATGAGATTAATCAGAATAACCAGACTAACATTACAAGCTGCTCTTGTAAACGTAATATTTATTTTTGATTCTGATCTCATACCAGGACTTTATTCAGGGTTTACACAATGTTAAATGTCTCTTAAGAATGCTTTGAGTGGTAACCCAGCCAATATATGCAACAGATTCAATGGGCCATTCCAGCCTGCAGCCAAGCTCAAATGGAAACTGTAATAGTGGTTCACCAAATGGTTATGTTATTGTTTTCTTTAGTATTACCCAGTTGGGAAAAGTCAATGGCAGAGTGGAGAGGTCCTCTCTCCTCCATCTCGACAGCTAATTTGGTTCTGCAGTTTGAGTGCTTAATTTTGCACTCAGTTGCTTTCTAAGGTTAATCGTGGGACAGCAGTGTTTATGTTGCAGTAATATGGGTCCAACTCCCCAGCTAAATCTTGTAGGCTCAGAAATATGCATCCATCCCCATCTGCCCCCTGTTCAGTGGAGGAAAAAAAGAAGAAAGACAAATGTGACGTTGAACAAAAGACAGAGGAAAGTCGCTCCAATTAGCTGCTAATGAGACAAGCTCATGAGGATTTCCAACTCCGCAACGTGTTAGCATTTACTGCGCCCCTCGCTGTAGCCTCGCACCGTGCGACGAGGGAAATGCGGCGAGAGAACATATCTGTCATGATTGCCTACACATGGCTGCAGGGCTTGCTCTTTGAGATGTGAGCAGGAAGGAACGCCTCACTTATGGTCAATGTAAAAACACCAAATTGACATGCTGAGACCATTTTTCTGTTTATCTATCCTGCTACAGCACCCAACTCTTCGCCCCCTCTCTCAAAATCCTCAAAGACGAAAGGAACAAAGTTGCACACCATACGTTCTCAATTTACTCAATGTGGTGAAAGGAGGAAAATACACATAATAACTGAAAAATAATATGTCAAGAGAATAAGCAGCACTCCCTGTAGCCTCTGAGATACCTTTATCAGAAATGTCTGGCTGAAAACTGGAAAATAAATATGTTTTTGTAATATGTCTCTGTTGAAAGTCTGGGTGACCTTTGCTAGCCACTAAAATGGCCACATGTTGGGTTAGACTGCTCTCTGGACAAAAACTTTCTGTGGCGACCTAACAATTTGCAAACTAATACTTGCAGGGTTATTGTGGTTCTATATCACATGAAAGAATTAATTAGAAAATCCTGTTGTTGTTATTAGCTTTTGTTGTTGTTAATGACGATGAAATGGTGACATAGAAACCTATCACATGGATTTAGAACACTTGGAATGTAGCACACGTGTGAATGTGTTATACGGACCATTTTTATTGTTTCTTTTGGAGTTTTACAGTTCCATTTTTTAGCTATTGAAATATTCCTCCTAATTATTCCTAATTGACTTTGCTAGTGACATGCCAATATAAACATTGGTGACCATACTTGTGAGAATTACAATAATTGTAAACAGGTTTGTTTACCCCTGAAACTATAAAGATGGAGCTGAATTGAATTGGACAGAAAAACACACCCTGTAATTTTATTTTCTGTTGGGGAACTGTGCATGTTAACTAACGGTGCCACTGGACCTGCCTGAGCTGCCAGCGTTGCTCACCAGGACTTCTAGCATTAATTCTGTCTGAACACCTCCATAAATAAATAATGAAAGAAATAATGAAAATAATATTACTTTTGGCAGCAGGCTTGTTTCACGTTTCCTTTTAGCCCACGTACCGTGCTAGCTAATTAGCTTTCTAAGGAGTTGTCCTCTTTTTTGTAAATTGAGTTCCTGTGTGAAAGAGCCTCTCCAAAAGCTATTTGTCTGATGAAAGACAAAAACATCACTCACAACCCCTCTAATACACACAGAAAATACAAATGTGGCTACTGAAAATGTTGTCCTCATTGCTTATGAATATTAACTCATCACAAGAACTCTGACCTCTCTGCCCTGCCAGATGTTGGGGCTAAAAATTGTGGGATAGCGTTACAAGAGAAGTAATAGAAGCCAATCCTGATCACCTTCTGCCAATATTTCAGGCTTCTCATTGACTTTAAAGATACTAAATCACATTCAGGCCTTTAACCTCCTCTCCGCCTACTTAACAAGCCCTTAACACTCCATCTTACATACTCCACCTTGTGCCCTCCAAAGCTGCTCATAAAAAGCTTATGGGCAGAGACAGAGGCTGTGGCTCAAGGTAGCCTCTACTTTTTATTTGAAACTTAAAGAAGACTGTAAACCTTGAGCTCCAGCAGCAACCTCCGGCACCCAGCATTTTCTACTCACTCTCTTTCCTCATTAGAACCCAGTCAAACAAAAAAACACATGTTCAAACAACTTCTTCCTCGCAATGCGTTTACTGCTAATTAGTTTGCTTTGTAAGGTTAGATGTGCGGACGGAGCAACTTTGAAAGCGTTTGGCGGCCATCTGTGTGAGCAGAGCGATAACTATGTACAGATGGCCCGCACTCGAGACAGGTTGCTCCTGAAAGAAAGAAAAAAGCAGCGAGACATTTTTAGTTTATGTTAATACGATTTATGGCTACGCTCACAGGTAACCTATTTGGCAGTAATGATGACTGTTATTCATAAAAAAACAAGATTTTTTTTAAAGAAAGCAACAATTAAAGTGATTGAATATAGACCAAATAAAAGGCTAGTTGAAGTATTAAACAGATTTTTTTAACTATTAATTGGCTAGGTAGGGTTGTGTAGTGTAAAAAGTTTTTTTTCTTTTTGCAGTTTATTCTGTTTCACATTATGAGCATTTTTTTCTATTAGACCACATATTGATTCAATTGGTTGTCAGCTATTTAAGAAAAAAACTCTATTTGACCAAGTTAAATTGCCATTACTTACTCAGTGAACCAGGTAACTCAAGAAAAAGGTAATATTGCCAGGTAATTGTTAGACACGGTCACAAAATTAGCAAACATAATCAAATAAGTGAAGTGACATTGTAATTTATGTCTTGACATAAGTGTTTACATTCTGTTTTTTTTCCAGTAGTGACAAACTTTATATTCATGAAATATGATGTAATTTTAAATTTATCGAAGACAATATTTAATTATATAACTAAATCACACACACAGACAAATGGCATTTTTGTTACGTGGAAAACTGGCTGGGGCAAATTTCGGGCAAAAATTTTCAGTCAGTTGACTGCTTAGCTGCCCTTTTCTGGAAATTAAAATGAAGCCTTTTAACAATTAAAAAAGGTTGAGCTGAATTATAGTTGGCCCGTGGCCTCATACCTCATCTGCTATAACATCTGCTATATAGTACAGTGAGGTAGATTCTGTATAACTGCACAATATGATGCCCTTTATAGTCATTTAATTTGGTGACTATGTGGCAATATCCACTTCATGCTAGTGTAATTTTATAAAATATATCATCTAGCTCCTTAATTAACAAATTTTATTTTGGAGCAAGGGAGAGGATTTGCACTAATACACTGTTTACTTTCCTGACAGAGTGAAATAAACTTCATCTTGTTGCCTTTGAATGGCTAACTCTGCTAATTGCTTCCACGAGTAAACACTCTCTGTTAGCATGACCCATCACAACACACATCAGCTTAGCTGTAATGGAGTCTGAAGCTTTTGGGAGGTTAAGAGCGTTTTTATAACTTAAGGGGACTTGATAAGAGAAAGCTATATTTACAGTGGATCAGTCTGACAGCTTTTCAAAAAGGAGCTATCTATAAGTGGCTATTCGGAGAGGGGGAGACTGTCCTCTTAGATCAAGTCCTCATTAGGAAAGGAAAGCGAGAGGGAACTGAGAATGGAGAGAGTGAGATGTTCAAATAGCATCTAGTCTTTGCAATAGTCTTTGCTTAACATCTTACTTCTGTGCTTACATACTGTATTCATCCTCATACTGCTAAAACAGTTTCAATTGTTATTGTTTGCACTGTATCTGCTGTCTTTTGTCTTTGTCAATCATTTGTCAGCTTTTGCAATACTATCAATTTTATCCTTTTTGAAATTAAAAGAAGTGCTGTTATTATCATTGATCAAATAATATTCTGTTAACCAGTGAAGAACAGCAGCAAATCTATTATTTTTACAGATGTTTCTCTTACAATATATTTTGTATATAATCTAACATAATACATAATAGAATATATAATATAAACCATCTGAGTATGGTTTAAAGAAGAGTTCTTCTAAAATTCTAGAGGAGACATGATGATTTACCAGCATCTTGTGGAAAAAAGGGGAAGCTGGTGGTAAATACACACACAATAGCTTAATGTAAGACACAGATGGAAATGAAACATAACAGGCAGATAAATGTATAGTCACATTATAATTTCATCTACAAAAGACAAAAAAAGCATCAAATGAGTCTATGCGCTAAGTTTAAAGCGATCCAAATCCAGCTGAAGTTTTTAGCGATTTCAGGTGCCAAAACTTTCAACCTCTCGACACTATAATTTTTTTTGCTAAGACAGCTGGGTAAGGCAAGTTTGTTTAATTACATTCTGACCATTAATCGTAAGCTCTTATTGCATATCTCTTACACATCTCTTATTTCTTAAACATTTTTTCAGTCCTCATCTAATTCATAAGCTCAGCCAATCAGGAATATAGATGCTTCACAAGAACACTACTCCTGTGCTCTCATCTCTCCTACACACACGCACACACACACACACATTTCTCGCGCTCATTTTCTCTCTTCCTTTCTCTCTTTTTTCCAAGGTTTTATTAGGAAATGGATCCCAGGTGTTCGATAAGCCTGTAGTGGACATGACAGCAGTGCAATCAAGTGTATAAATTTAATTGCAGCCTCATTTGGGGCCGTTTATTAGCTGGTTAGGGGCACCCTGCTCCACTTGAACCCTGTTATTGTGAGGCAGAACATCTGTTTGGCTCTCTTTAACTATTTGTTTCATTGCATAGTTTCACAAATGCACAATTTTAATAGCTACAGGATTATGGTAGCTAAACTGGCATTGTGGGCTTAAATGTTCCAATTGTGTTTTGTGGCACAATTTATAAGTTGGTAGTCTGTTGGCTAAAAATTACATAACCTTACTGAGTCCTCAGGAGAAACATCTATCAGAATGTGTTTTAAAGTGTCATTTAAAATCAAATACCTTACTGCCACAGCTAGGGTAAGAGTAGATAATATAGGATTAGGAGATATTGCACATTAGAATCACAAGCCTGTAAGCCTTCATTATAACACTGATGCATTGTTGAAATTATCTTCCTAAAGGCCTGTTTACACCATGATGCAAATAAATGAAATACAAGCCTAAAATATTTGCATTTTTTGCATATTTGCAAAATATTTGCTCATTCTTGGAAAAAGATTTTTAATGAATGAACTGATGAATACATTAATTAATTGACAAACAATGACTATCTAGTCTTTAAAAAACGATCTCAGTAAAATATTTTTAAATCTGAAGTGCATTGCATTTGATAACAGAAATGGAAAAATATGGTTATTTACAAACATTCCACTGTGCTAATTTTGTGTATCATGCGACACTCCATACTCAAATAAATGCTAGAGTTTCATGTTTGTAATAGTTTTTTCCCTAATGGAAACTTTAGGGTAATTTGCAGGTAAGATAATGACAATATCAAGTGTGATCAGTACTTCATGTCTGTGTATTTGTAATACGATATTGTCGTATAATATTGTTATTGTTCTGTTTTTGTTTATTGTACAATTACGGTTCCCTTGCTGTACATTATCCTTTACAATGCAGGTGTTAACTTGGTGGAAATTTTTATTTTGTATTAAAAAACAGTGTTGCAGTTTCCTAACACTCAAATTCACAGGCTTTGATTGAATGCTTGATTGTTCTTACTTTGTAAATTTATGCTCAGAGGTCATGCAATTTAATATCCACCTTATGTTATGTGTAATTTTAACGTTCAATATTTCTATGTTAGTCAAGCATAAAACCAAAACAAACAAATGCACGCACTTGCTCAGGTGGCACCTAACAGCGTTTTCCTCGAGTGTGCAACAAGGGCTAAATATGTCTTAGCAAAGGTCAGGCTATGATTTGTTATGAGAGCACTTGTGGGGAATTCTGATGCGCACTGATCAATCCCACACCCTTTGACATGCACATAAATCAATGCGGTATCAAGAAAAGCCCTCCCACTGTACCCCGACATGATAAATCCTACACACGCCACTTCTGCCCCTCCTCCACCTCCTAGATCTCGGCCCGCTGATAGATCACAATACGCTGGCCTCGCTGTTCTGTTTGGTGGTGTGAAAAAAAGAAAATCCCTCATGCGCTAACACTCTTT
Organism: Ambastaia sidthimunki; assembly: GCA_036877625.1. Classification (NCBI taxonomy): domain Eukaryota; kingdom Metazoa; phylum Chordata; class Actinopteri; order Cypriniformes; family Botiidae; genus Ambastaia; species Ambastaia sidthimunki. The sequence goes on from JAZGTK010000852.1 coordinate 15,566, forward strand.
AGCGTTGATGGCTTATTACCAGGCGCTGTGATTTGACGGGATGTGTTCAAGGATCTCCTGTGCAGAGGAAAAGGTCAGCAGCTTTTAGCTGTGGCTCTGCTGGAATACTAATACTGTCCTTATTCAAATGATCTTCTACAGCGCTTATTAAATGGGCACCGGTGCTTTAATTTAATAGTTCGGGAGCCGGGGTGTATGAGACGCCTGTGTCACAGACAGGTCTGAATGAGATACTTCTAACGGCAGAGATCACATGGAGGTGGAGGCGGGTTTCAGAAAGTGTGCCTGTGCTGTAGCCTAATAGCTTGTGAGGTGGCGAGCATACAAGAACATGCTGGAATACTACTTTATTACATATTGTAGTATGTGTACCTTGCACAGTATGCAAATTTTCTCTATGCAGAATACCTGGATGACCTATTACACATGTATACAACAGTATACAGCAGATATTACTGCATGAAATGCTGTATCTCACAATGCAATGTGCCCATTTACAGTGTCATAGATGAATTGAAAAGTAGCTGCAATCTCTTTTTTATATTAGGCAGTATTATAGAAATAAGCTTGTATTCTATCCCAAAATGTATTTTTGCACATGATGGACACACATGTACAAACACGCAAAACTCATTATTGGAACTCGCTTTCATTCTCGCTCCAACTCTCTGGTTCCCTTCTGCTCTATGCAAACAGAAAGAATTGATCTATTAAGTGCTTGGCTAGGCTGTTTCATGTATGTGTTCTCGTTAAATCCTGTGTTGTGGATTTGTACCTCAGTGTTTGTACAGTGGTTTACTGGTTTCTCATAAAAATTGTATTTATTGGATGGTCCAGTGGAAATCTCATTTCATCAGTTTGCTCATTTGCAAGATGGGGCTCTTGTCTAAAGAGATAACAAAGTAGAGAAATCTTAAATATTTCTATTGTGCTACAATACATGCAACCAAAGTCTGCTGTGAAATGGATAAAAAGGTGAACCTACTGAGAAAGCTGATGGTTTTAACCATCATGTACACCAAGACAAAACACATATCAATGCCTAACAGTTCCTGTTTACTGATTCGCCACAGACCAGAATGTACAGCCAATGGTGCCTGAAGTACCTGGCCCAGTGGGCCATTAATAAGCATCATTCAAAACAATAGTTTAGGTTATCGATGATATTGTAAAAATAGGCTCTTTGCAGTCAGCGATGATTCATTTGTCCGGTTAGCAGAAATATTACATAAATAGGGGTGTTACTGAGATACATTAAGTACTATAGTTTCTGGCTGGCTAAAAGATTGTGGAGGAGTAAGCTCAGCCCCATGTGACATCAAAACAGAGTTTATTCGTCCACTGATGACTGGAGTCTTCATTTTATGTGAGTGTACTTGATTTTAAACATTTTAAAAGTACTATTGATTTTCTTATAGGTAAACTTTTTAATGGGACTACTGCATTCTCCTTTAAAAGACAATGGTGGGGTGTGTCTGTGTGTGTGTGGTTGGTGTTGGTTATTTTTGTACAGGAATTCTCCTTTAAATACATCATAGATATCATAAATTATATTGCTTCTACAGATAATTAAATGATTTAAACATTATTACATCTTTTTACTTATGCCATTTGTAAAGAAGTTCACCTGAACTAACAATACATATGTATATAAGCTGTCTATCACTACAGGGAGATATTAGGAAAAAGGCTAATGGAATTTGTTTATGTTTCTTAAACCATGCTATTAATTTAGGACTTTGAGATAAACAAGCCTGAACCTAAAAACTTCCTTCAAAAAATAGTTCACACAACAATACAAAAACTGACATTTACTCTGAGTCATGTCTTATGAAACCTGTATAACTTTCTTCCTTTTGTTGAACACAAGAGTTAATAGTTAATAATAGCAGAATGTCTAGATCTACATCTAGTGGATGATATTTTCTATACAACAACCAGTCTGATTCTAGCCTTACTCTCAGAGAAATCTATCATACTGCTTATGAAAACGTGAAATATAGTGCATGAGTCACATGGACTACTTTTAGCCATCTACTTTTTGTACTCATTGTATAGAAGGCAGTTGAGTGAACATTTTTCAAGTAATAATGGCTCCTTTGAAAAACTTATCTACAAAGGAGAGAATAAATCATAGTCTTAGTAAACTGTAACTTGAATAGTAGAACATATAGCAATAACAAAACTAATGTCAATGTGTACCTTGAATGCACTGTAAAATGTGTCTGCCAAATGAATAAATATAAATGCAACTCTGGAAAGCAATCCTTGGTATAGGCCTTTAAACCTGCAGAGCTGCAGAGAAGACTACCGATCAGATGCAGACTTGGGATTTAAATTCCACATGAGGGAAGAGGGTGTGGGGGGGCTAATGAAAAACAAGATGAATGCAGGCTGAAAAGCTGATTGTAGGATTATTAATTGTTTTCAGTTCCCACCCACTGATAATGATAGGGAGATTTCCTGTGGAAGTTGAGGGAGTGTATTTTATTGGGCTGATTATTTATTGTTTGGTGTATTGTTGGCATGTGTGTTCAGAATAGTGAGGCTGTAAGTAATGGCTCATCTGTGATAAGAGCACATATTAATTTCATTCTCTCACCTTTACCCACACTCACTTTTTTTATTTGTTTTGACTGAAAGTGCCTGTTCTGTGGTTTGTGCTAATTTACATTGATATTAAAGCAATAATTAAAGCATTAATTAAGACTGTTTAAATATTTTTGTGCATTTCATGAATAAAATCTTTATTTTCCAATTATCTATTTTTTTTATTTAGTTTTTGCTCACATAATCATGAAAACTATTCAGTGTTAGTCAATATCTTTTATTTGCTAAAATATACTTTTCATAATTTAGTTGTCAGTTTATTTGAAACAAATATAAATCTTTCAGAACTCCATGTTAAAACAAAAATATATTTATTTTGACATAGATAAAAGGTATGTGGGAGGCGGCTAATTTTGTATTTTGGTATTTGCTATTCTTTTGTTGTGATATTGTGACATCATTATCATAAGATAACAGTGCGATTCCCCCCAACTCCTCCAGACCATAAATCAGAGTGACTATGTCATCACTGTGGGATGTGGTGGAGCTCAGTGTTGAGGCAGTTGGCGTCTTGGGTGTGAAATCACTTGACCCTTAGCATTAACCTCTCCTCCACTGGTCCACACGTCTCTTCCCAAGCCTGAGAACAAAAGAGGAACACTCCTGATTAAACACAGAACTCCTCACTTGATATTAAAGCCTGGCTTAGTTGCCCATGTTCCCACTAAGACTGCGTGTGTGTGTGTGTTAGGGAGCAAGGAGACAGGCCAGCATCCCGGTGGGAACAGTGTTTTGTCGTCTCAAGCAATGTTTACTTTTACTCCCCAGCACACACACATAGATCTGTGTCCCTGTGGTGTGGATCGATATGCAGGGCTGTGATGTGTTCTGAGAGGCCTCAACTCTGGAGTAAAGATCGTGAGTCTGGTTTTGTTAAAGTGTGTGAGCTTTATGTTTTCTATTGCCTTCATCCTAGTGAGAATGTAATCATATTGTTTGTTGAATATTTAGGGTTTGATATGAATAATTTGTATAATTATAATAATATTTATTATTTATTTTAATTTGTTGTTTTTAAAACATTAGGTCATCCCAAATTTTGTCAGATTTAGCTAATTTTTAGGGACAAATTTACCCTCAAACCATAAAATTATGCACACAAGCACATACATTAACAGCATAAACTCAATTGTTTTTCAAGTGTGGTATAATTTTAGGTACATTTGTGAAGTATTTAAATGATTTAAAAGTAAGTAGTTATTAAATAGTCTCTATTATAAGTACTTTACAAAGTTAAATTTAATATGTTACAAACTTATAATAAACACAGGAATACATCAAAGAAAAATAACTTCGGACAGATTACAAAATTAATCACAATTTTAGTTTTGAAGGGGAGAGGGAAGGTTAGCCTATAGCGCTCATATAAATGATGATTTTTTAATATACAATAATATTTTACATAAATAGACAAATATTATTAAATAAATATTATTTTACATATAGTTTGTCGATATGTAGACAGCTAAGTAAAAGTGTGTGTAGAAAGAGAGAGCATGGGAAAGAAAGAGCATGGTAAATCTTTAATGTTTCCCACGTTAAATGGGAAAGCTCTTTGTGTCTTGTCCCAGTGGCCGAAGAAATAGAGTGTGTGTGTTGTGTGTGTCTCTATTCTGACACCCCCACACGCACACACACTTATCTCCCGGCCCTGTCATGTTCTTTACATCAGGAGAAAATAATTAATTACTCAGTCCACTCATGATTTATGATATTACTGACATAATTAATGAAACACATCAATTTTCCTGTTTAATTGAAGGGGGCCGCAGTGCACGTCTGGCACGGTTAAAGGATTCCGACGAGAGAGCGAGCCAAAATAGACACCTTCTCAATTTTTTTATTTTCTTTTACCCTCTGCTTCTTCATTTCTCCCTCTATCTTTCTTTTAGCTGTTATTAACAAAAGTGTATGACAAATTGGCAAGATCTGTAATTTTAAATGGTGGGCAGTAAATGGAGTTAAACATCTAGGCAGTTGTTTTATTGTGCATATTTACACACATGCAGACATTCTGTACATTAATGTAAATGCCTATAGTGTATATATGATTTATGAGGCCGCATTGCTAGACATGTATGGCTCTCCTACTAGCCTCAAGACAATAGACAGCAAGGTAAGCCATGAATATTTAATTTCCAGGAAGAAGATATAGAACATGCCTCACATGCTGCATCTAAAACAGTCAGTCTGAAAGAGTCTAAAAGTCCAGGAGATTTTATATTGATTTAATTTATTTATTTTTTTGCTGCATTGCTGTATAACTTTTCTGGCATTGTTAATCAGTCAATAAAAATTTTAAATATTTATCTTTTAAATATCAAATAAAATGCATGTGAAAATATTGATTCTGAATAATTTTAAGAAAATTATGAGAGGTAATTAGGTTTTATTTTGACTTCTTGTTTTATTTTGGCTACACTGTCTACTCAAAGCTTTTAACTGTTGTTTTTAAAATGTATCAAAATGTTAGAAAAGTGAGGAGAAAACTTTTTTCCCAATGAGCCATCAAATCTTTAGCTATCAGTTATTGTCAGGCACAGAAAGACCATTTGATCGCTGAGCTTAAAACAATCAAATTGTATCAAACAAGAGAAGAAAGAGCAAAACAAAAGTATAAAATGAAAACTAAAATTTGAGTTTTTTAGGAAAGTAATAAATTGAACTGAGGTGCATCAGTGTCAGCTGAAAGAAAAGAAAATAGTAATAAAAATAAGGACATCAAAGTAAATAAAACTCACCATGAGCATTTCATGTGCTTGCAATTAGGTACTTTAAGTTAACCTAGTCAGTTAACTGCGGGAATGTGCTGGGCTGGGTGTGAGTGAGCATGTCACTGTGCTGAGGGGAGATTAGTGGCCATGGAAACATCCAACCATCCCTGTTTTTAGAAAGACAAACTCTACATGCGAGAGTGATTGACATGTCTTTTCCTCTTTAGCTGACCCATAGAAATTAGCAAGTTAGAGTTATTCTGCTGCAGTGCTTTCAAACAGGGTAGGGTGGGAGGGCGGTGTGGATACTTTAAAGTGGCTCTTGAAAATACTCCTCTGTCATTTGCATGTGAAACATGGGTGAGTTTTGTGGGTCGGTGTGTTTTATGGCGACGAAGCATAGCTGTGGCATCACAGCATTCCCTGTGATTGGGCTGTCTAACCAATGGAGAATAACTTTATTTCCAGTCTGTGTGTGTGTATTGGGCCTCAACACAGATACTTTATTGCTCTTAGGCTTGATGTAATGATTTGAGTTGTTGATTAAAACTCTTCTAAATGTCAGTGTGACCGTCAGATAAACTAAGCACTGACTCATCAAATAATTTCTTATGTAATTTAAATGAGAAAAAATGTATTTATTTATATTTTATATAAAGTAAAATGCAAAGCTCACAGCACACTAAAATTCTTTTAATTTAACATTTTAATCATCAGTGCTTATGTTTTGGTAATACTAAAAATATTAATGCCAAACCGTGCCACATTCATAAATTCCAATTTTTTAATGTTAATAACATTATACTTAGGATAGTGTTTACATTTATAAGGTTTATAGGTCGTCCTGTGGAATCTGAACGCTATGGAATCTGAATCTATAGTCGGGACCAATACATTTGAAGTCATTACACCACTTCTCAAGTTTGAGTCCTGAGGACCTTTAATACTTGAACAGAAGGGGGCAGCGTTGTTCTACCGAACTCACTCTGACAGAGTCATTTTGTAGGTGGGTAAAAAGAGGAGGAAAGTAGAACAAACTCTGTCTCCCTTCGAAGAAAGTTAAGAAAAACCGTCATAGAGCGACATAACACCAGTAACATTTATAGCCAAACGTTTCTAATTGTTGTTTAAAAATTAGTTGTAAAATAAATGTAAAATAAATAAATACCCTCTAAATAACAATTGAAAGTACTTTTAAACTTCCCTCCTTATTTCTAACATACAAATGCATATATATATATATATATATATTGTAATAGTACAACACATTTGTTGGTGTATCGACTAGTATGATAGAGTGCAATTAAATTATTATTATTGTATTATTCTTGTATTATATCTTGTCAATAACACAGCATTTTAAACGGACGTGGTTGTAGCATACACAAACTTCTGTGAAAAAAAATGTAAATAAAATATATAAAAAATAATTAAATGTACCCTGTAAAAGAAATCGACTTAAAACTTGTTTTGATTTACACACTTCACAATGAAATCTGACCTTAAATACAGTGTTTGTTTTTTATTGTAATATCTCTAGTGTAATACTAAAGGCAGTTTACATCTGTCATGTCTTTTGTGATCTCACAGACAGAGCGTGAGACAAGCAGACAGGTGAAGAATATGGGCTTTTGTGTCAAAACCTCTCTCTATATATGTAAAGACTAAAGGCTTATGTGTCACTGTGGGTTTCACAAAGGAATGGTCCTCTCATCAGGCTTTTCTGTGTCTTTCTTTGTCTGTGTTCCTTGCTACACATCCATACACTTAGTACCCTCACTACCCCCAAACCCTTACCTGCACCCCTTTCCTCTCAATTTCTTTTCATTTTCTCTTTCACACACACACACCTATAACCCTGGCTCTTGCTTTATGGTTGTGGCTGTGTTGTTGGTCAGCATATTGTCACCTGGGTCCAATTATGAACACTCACATCTCAGCAATACCAGCAATCAGGTTGTACCGCCGACACATACCCCACCCTACCCTTCTCCACTTCAGTCAACTGACTCACCTTTTCTTATAATAAACAATAGAATTTCAATAAAATCTTTTTTACTGTAATTTCTCTTGATCACTCAGATGGAGCCTCTTGAAGGCTAGAGGAACTTCAGGGGGGAGAATAGTATCTGTCATTTGAATAAGTAGGTTTTGAGTTTAGATTTTTCTTTCTCTCTGCGGTCTTGTAGTGTAAAACTTTCAGGCCCTAGAGTTGAATGCTTATTGGTACAATGACAATCTTGTCCGGGTTAAAACAAAAAGGGAGGCATTATTTGGATAATTTATGGCGAGGATTGGAAGGTCACAGACAGTGCATGGTCAGAAGTTTTGTTGTTGCTTGCATTTGTCAGTGAGTTTTGTTTCAGCCCTGAAGTCTGATGATATATAAAGCGAAACCACAGAAAGAACTTGATAGTTCACATGAAATTTGAAACAGTTTTATGTTCTGTGGTGTGACATGCTTTAATTTATGTATAACTATTTTAAACCAAATTTTTGTCAGTTCTTCTATAATTACTATATATGTCATTGTTATCTGAGTCCTGTAATCTGACAGACTATATGACATATTTGTACTTTCTTACAAATTAATCTGTCACACTGCAGGGCCATTTTAAATGAACTAGTAATGTCAAATAATTAAGATCTTGAAAATGTTTTGTGTACTACACATACCCGCTTATTCAAACTAAATACAATTCAAAATGTGTTTATCATATGAAATAATATACTTTCATACTTGATGAACATTGTTTTGTCAGTGAAAATCGTGCAATGTTTTATAGAATATAATAACTTTCTTTTCACCCTATTTTTAATGCAGCTGGCGTAGCTTGACATGGTGTGAGTGTGCGTCAGCTGTTGTGTGAATCAAAAGCTCGACAGCACTGTTTCATTGTCGTGACCCTTACACCTCCCAGCCTGCTGCACTTCGCCAAAGACTGCAGACCTCGCCAGGGATGTCAAACAACAAAACACTGATGTAGAAGAGCCAATATCCTGTGTTCTTTTAGTGAAACAGCCAGACTCAGCCCACATCTAATGATCTGGGTGAAATATTCATTTTCAAATCCATATTAGTTCTCATCTAAAGATACAATCTTTTCCCATAGTCTTCTGAGGTTGTTTATGCTCATATAATCAATGTCACCCTAGGTGTGAATTCTCATGAGAGTGTTTTGTTGTAAATTCTTGAATCAAGAATATTCTAGAGATGACAAAACGCATTCCAGGTGACAGTTGTGCAGCTGGCGGAATTTCCGTCGTCTGTCACTCATTCCGTTCTCGGCAAAGCAAATGATCACGCTATTGTAAAGTCAGTCACTTCTTATTAAGCTTCGCCGAATTGAAACAGTGCTAGACGATGATTCCTCCGTCAGGAGATGCGTACGGTTTGTCTGAATCCATTAAGCACTCTCTCTTGCTCACCAGATCTCAGTGTCATTGTTCTGAGAGGGAGCAGGGCCTGCTGCCCCCCTCCCCACTTCCCCCCGAATATGACACGCGCACTGTGGGACATGGCAGCTTCCTTAGAAAATGCCTCTGCGCGAATCTCTACATGCTGTAACCTTACGCCTGCCATTGTCCGTGCATCAGTCGACATTCATTTGTATGCCGGCAGCTTTGACCAGCGAACAATCCATGGCCCAGGCAGGAGGAAAAATGGGTCTACATTTCAGTGATTAAAAAGACGTGGTGTCAGCGCTCATTTGCTGTCAGCGCTCTGTTAGGAACTAGCGCTCGCGTTTTATAAAGCCAGACAGCTATCCTAATTATCTTTAAGTAAGTAATGTCACCTGGAAAATCAAGATTTTCATAGGGTGGTTAGAATTGTAAAGCCAAAGGTTTGTAATTCTAGGTATCTTAAAATAAACTTGCTTTTATGTAATTGTGCATATTCAAAGTAAAATGTGTAATGTTTTCCTCACTTGCTAATTAGAATTCTGTTTATTACATGGTTCTCTGGAGTTTTGGATTCCTTCTGATTGGTCAATCGTGCCATCCGGCAGTCTAATATTGCTCAATAATTACTGTGCACCCGGAATTAAGTGACCACTTACCCAGGCTGCCTTATTATTGCTACTTAAATGTTTCATGTAATAAAATAACTAATAATGCTAATAGTAATATTTTGTGGATAAATTACACACTTCACTGTTCATGTATTTGCATGTAACTTTCCAAAACACCTACACATTCTGTTTGCCTCACTTTGTCAGCCATTTGGCTATATATTTGACAGACCTGTATATTTCAAAGAGAGAGATATTGTGTGAGCATGAATTTGGCCTAGTGCTGGTTGGCTTGACCTCATTTCACTCCTAGCAACTGCCTCTGTTGCATATATTCCAGCTGTAAAATGAGATGGAACTTGTCAAAGTGAAAAAAAGTCCCATCTTACTCTTTCTTTATTTGTGAGCCAATACTTTCATAGCAAAGATGACGGTCAATATGGTTTTTACAACCATATTGTGAGCTCACAAAGAACCGGGTGTTCAGATCTCTTTATTGATGGACATTTTTTATTAATAATGCTTGTCTTGATGAGAGTCATCAATGTTTTCAGTCCATTTTTCTAGAAAAGAAAGACCACAAATTTTAATGTGAATACCTTTAACAATTTGGTGTACACTAGCATAAACTTAGCTTAAAAACTAATAGACATAGACAAAAGCCACAAAACTCCAAATTGTTTATGGGATTTCTTTAACATCTCTAATATGCTCTTGCCAAATTGTGTTGATGCAAGCTCAGATCGGAAATGTTTTCTTTCCTATTAAAATTTGATATACCTGTAGCATCATAAAAGAACTTCACAAAGTTGAAATAATGACAGGCTACAAATGCATGATAAGGTGTATAAAATAGCATGTAAAAAGCTCTCTCCTGCTCATTTTGTTCTATTCAGACCTGTTATACTCAAGAGCAGACAACAAAACACGCAGCACTTTGACGCAGCATGAGTTAGTGTGTTAGCATGCTAATGCCGCGAAGGATCTAGTATCTCTTGCCCTGACCTCTTTTACATTTCCTAGCCCAGCACTCAGCAGGTTTGCTCGTATGATTGTCTTCCAGAGAAATACGCTGCTCTAGCCGTGCTGGGGTTCACAACCTCTGTAATGGCAAGCAACAAATTCATGACATTTCCGAGAACGCTCATTCCTGCTCACCTTTTCTCATTTCCCATCTCGTCTGTTTTTAATAGCAGGTTGTATTGTGTAGCTCCTTAGCTACTACAAAGGGCTAAATACAAAGCGTACTGTAGGTGCTGTGCTTAAGGCCTTGGACATGACATGTGACAACCGATGATAAATTGGCTCGGTGTCTGTTCAATTTCAAATGCAAAGCTCTGGAGAGAGGGTGAGGTGAAATGAAAAATTTCTGGAACGAGGCGAGTGGGAAGTTTCAGATGATGTGTGGGTGTGTGTGGAACAGATAAGGCTCTGCTCAAGTTGTGTTGCAGGTTACTGACTTCCTGCCGTTCAGAAGAGTATCCAGTCAATTAAGAAGAGAGAGAGAAAGTAGTATGTAGATTAATAGCATTACACAATTGGAGATGACAGCGGTCCATAAGTCCAAAAAAAAAAAAAATCTAACCCATACGCACACACACTCACATTTCTGTGACTTATATTTTGATGTTTAGTGTTCTGGCTTTATATATGGTTCAATAGTTTTGGAGCCAAAAAGAAATTAATGAAGTTTAAAATGGATATGATGGAGTTGTACCTTTTTTTTAATTGACATTATTATATTCAGATTATTGTAACAAATGCCAATTAAAAAAAATGTTTACACTTTATTTTAAGGTGTCCTTGTTACCCTGTAGTTATGCATTAATTAAGTAATATGAATTAACATGCAGTTTTTACAGGGTTAAGATTAGAGTTTGGTTTAGGGTAAGTTGCATGTAATTATGCATATTTTACTGGTATTACTATAGTAAGTACATGTTATGTGTAACAAAAATACATAGTGTTACACAAAGTGTTATCCAAAAATTCAGTGCTAACTGTAAATATTCCTCACAAATACTGAACTTGATGAAAGACGACTATTTATACAAAGCCCTAAATAATTTACTGTGGAGTTTAAGGAAGTTTATTGAATTTGTTTATTTAAAGGTACTGATAACATTGCAATTTTACAAACCTTGTGTGTGCCTATTATAAAGGCTGTGACAGCAGATTCAGGTTAACATTTCTGAATTCCTAATATTAAACCTGGCTGTAAACCTGGCAATATAAGAACCTGATTTTTACTTTATATACTTTAGAGCTAATCAGCAGACCAGGAATAAGAAGAACTGGCTGCCTGGCACACACTCTATATGAACCAGAAAGCAGGCCAAATCCAGCTTGTATTTTACAAGGCAAACAGGAGGACGTGTGTGTGATTGTGCATGTGCGTGTGTGTGTGTGTGAGAGAGAAAGAAAATAGGGAGAGAGAGAAACTATGAGAGAGCAGGAAAGCAGCTTCTGCCTTTGTCTGCGTGTAAAGAAAAGGAAAGCATCTACTCAGTTGTCTTATGAAGGGCCAAATTATATCTTATGGTAATTGTGATATAATCCCAAACATGTCTATGAAAAGTCCTAATACACCCTAGCTGTATCGTCTCAGAGCTCTAGATAGAAACCTACTATAAAAGTTAACACTGTTCCTGATTTTTTATTCATCTGTTTACAGGTTTAAGATTTGTTTTATTGTACAGAGATTAGTTTAATTTTTTTGTTGTTTATACCTTTCTCATTGTTTATAACAAGCTGATGTTTTCCATGATCAGTTATGACAGATCAGCATATCTACGTGTAAAAAAATAGCATTGCCTTTTGCCAAATCAATGTGTCCGCGTAAACCACATATTCAACTAGACCACTACCCCCCCCACCCCAACACACACACGTACACATTTCCTTGAATTCCCAAATTCACTTTAGGCACACATGCCTCCGAATATCCATGCCTGAACCCCTTGACATCTCATCTGTGGGCCTGCATTGCTTGCCTGGGCTTTAATTGAAGATAGTTTGTCTCTGCTGTGTAGCATCATCTCTCCCATCCGCCCCACTCCTCCATGGGTCACTGAGATCCAGAGGATTCCTTCACTTCAGCTCCGGCCCAATGCTTTATTGCTATTTGCCTCCTGCCGTCCTGGGAGTATATGTTAGATTGAAGTTATTTTATGCTTGGCTTAACACTCTCACTTTCACTCTTCTGTATCATGTCTCTTTGGCTTTTCCTTCTTTTCCTATTCTTGTCTTGCCTGTTTGGGTGTTTCCCCATTCAGGAAACACTTGATGCAGAAAGAGAGAGAGTTAAAGAAGTCTCAGTAGTGGGATTAAATTTGACTGTTAGTGAGAAATTTTATATAAATCAAAAATCCTCTGGTGCTGTAAACCAGAGAAGGCTTTGAAGGTTTTTAAAGGAGTTTATAGTTATTTCTATTGCACAAACCATTGTTGTTTCTTCACATGGATTAAATTTTATTACTGTAATGTTAAACAGGATGTTGATTAATTATCACTTTAAACCCAGCTAATGGCATGATGAGTTATTGTCATGCTTATTTTTTACAAACTTAATATAAAACTTCTAAACATATAAACAATAATACATAAACACATAACATAAATAACATAAAACAAGTTTCCTGGTTTAGAAAGTTCATTGTAACCTATTTTTTACTTTTTGACATGGATTAACCATCAGTTGAGCTACAGAAACCCAATCCAAAGACAGTCATTCAATTATTTTGGCCAACTAAACTGAGTGTTCTCTTTTCCTACTCATCCTGTTCTTCTTCTTTTCTTTTTGGCACTATTATTGTCTGTCTGATGGCAGTCACATATGTTGCTTAGAATTTAAACCAAATGATCTATGAATGCACAAAGTGTCCCAAGGAGTAGCCTCCTTATGAACATCCATAATTTTAGGTTCTGCCTAATAATGAGAAACCCACATGCCTGTTTGGAAAACAGCCATTACTGAGTTGCAAAATAGAGTTACAGTGTTAGCGAAGATGATCAAGGAGTATGTGTTGTTATTAAAAAACTCAGCTTAAATAACTGTCTAACTGTAAAGGGGTTTATGTGAATGCCAATACTACTTGTAGGTCTTGTTCAATCTGCAGCACATTATATATGATTTTTTAATGTCTATATATATGGCATATGTGAATACATATATTATTATAATATGTACATGCATAAATATGAAACAGAGAATGTGAGTTTTCACTTTTACAATATACAATATGTATCCATAATGGTAAAATTCAAAATGTTTACAGGCATATGTCTCACATATCCCATACATATTTGAAAACAGCCAATTTTAGTATTTTAGAATATATGTTGCATATATTTATATGTAAATTATTTCTGTTTTTATCTGTGAAATCCATATTTATTATATATGTTTTATTATATATGTATTGTACATGAATAGTTTATATGGATACACGGTGATTCAGACAAAGGATAAACAGCTTCATTCATATTTTGGTCCATCAGTGAATATGAAATGACAGGAGAGGGAATAATTGAACACAAATAAGGAAAATGTGTCTTTGTTAACAACAGATGAATCTCACATTGAGTTGCTTAGCAGACGTGTGCTGTTTTGTTTCGTGTTTTCTCTTGGTGTGAGCTTGTTTCACTAAGTGTGATTCGCATTAGGAAGATGAGGGTAATGAACTGAAAGGCTGCTGCCTGTGTGTGTGTAGTGACCCTGCAGCTTACACTTATTGCCAGTGAGGTTTTCCTGATTTTTTTCCATTCCTCATCATCTCGTCCCAGTATGATATTTGTCTGCATGTGTGAACACACAGCTACACACTCTGTTTATACATGTACCCACATGGGCGGGCAAATACACACACATGCACACACATAAACACTCAAACATGTTCTTTACCCATACATAAGTCAAGCTACAAGCATCTTAGAATGATAGAAATGGAGTTAAACACAGCCTATGCCCTCTTGTGAGTTGAACACTGAGGTCCATTGCCCTCTGACAGGCGAATCGCATAAAACCCTACTGCGGTGAAAACACAGCTATGTTTGACGTGATCCTGCATCTGGATTTGTTTACTATAAGTGTCAGGCCAACGTGAACTCTGAATGCATTGTGGGATGCCCGATTGAAAAACAATCCTGAAATGTGTTTGTGAAAAGCAAACCACACACTGGCCACAGAGTTCAAAACAGTAATGAACTTGAGGTGAATGTTATCCTTCAAATAGCTCAGTGAAGGTTTTTTGGAGCCATATTGCGTACATCTCTCTAAAGTCAAAGAAATTTTACAGAGCAGAAAAGTTGTGGTGAGATTTGATGAATGGACGGGCAAATGCATCCTGATTTGGTCCTAAATTGCTTGGCTTTTTGTCACCTTCTTAATTTATGCATTTCTTCATTGCCTATGCAAGTTCTTGGCAAAGCAAAGGACATTCTTGGTAATGTATGGTAAATAATGCATGTAAAACTACACCTGTCCTCACAGACCAACTCAGCATGGTTCTCTACGCCTCTCTCCCCAGCCACCATCACATATACTTCTCTATACATTAGCTAGCGGGTAGGGGCTTTACTGAGACGCGCACATATATTTTTATTGCTGCATACATCAAGTGTGTTGAGACATCCGAAAGAGACTGCGTGATCCACGCTGATCCATTAATCATCATTCATTGTATGTTAATAAATTCTGAATTTTCCCATTTACCATGCGGGGCCATTCGCACACGCTAGTAACGCAACCTTTTCAGGGGCCATAAATCACAGAATCTGACTCATCTGACAGAGAGACCTAAACACAGGCACACAGTCAGTCCTGCGGGCACAACCACACAATCTAATGTACTCACGTCAGAACTGGGAATCAACGGTATAGTCTGGCATGTGGCAGAGCTGCTGGAGACGGGGGTGCTGCATGGTGGCAGCAATGGGATCTTTTTAAGCCAGAGGCCTCATTTTCTCCATAGTGCCGTAACAGTAGAAGCCACCTCGTGAGAAGGCAAGTGTTGGCAGGCAAATAATTCTTAGTGGAAAGCAAACTAGTCAACATCTATCCCACATTGCCTCCTTTAGGGAGAGATGTAACCTGTCCCATTGACAGCAGGCTGCCAATGAAAGAGATGGAACTGCTGTAAAGTGCCACTCAAACACTTCAAATTTGTTTTGCAACTAACCTTAAACCAAACCCTAATCCTATAGTAAATACACAATAATTATTACTTAGTACTTAAATTTATAATTACACTGTGTCATTGTTACAGTGTTATTATACATTTAAGTAATAAGGAATATAACAACATGTACTTTATTATATGATAATGATTTAGGGTTGGTTGCATAATTTACCATAGTAAGTACATGTAACGTGTAAATAAACATTGTAAAATAAAGTGTTATCTTGTATTTGTGAGAAAAAAAAGAAGGATGTTGTAGTTTGTTCTGAAAGAAGTTTATAGAGTTGCAGCAACAAAGTACACAAAGCACTTCGAGTTCATTAGACCCAATATAAGCATCGGGACTTTACACTGTTCTTGAAACTAGTTTTCACACTTGGACTTAAATGAGGTTTCAATGTAAATTGAGGCTAATAATAGAAGTGATCACTTTCCATTTTTTCTAAGTGCACATTGTTAAGTCTATTGTTAAGTGTGACCACCCAAATGGTGGGGTTTAATGAGGCCTAGGCAGATGTCCCTTTTATCAGAAATGTTTTTTGATGGCTCACTGCCGCTTCCATAATATAATCAATTGAATAATCCTTCAGGTATTATTCTACATATATGGCTAAGACCAAAAATAAATTGTTTGTATGTTAACTATGCTTTATTTAGGGATGAGCTTGTCCTAGCACCTGTCTTGGAGTGGCATCTGTTTAGAGGTAGTCTGTAATTTCTTACATATTCTACAGCCACATCACATTATATTACAGTCAATCTCAATAAAAAATAAGGGTTAAATATGGCAACCAATTATTGAAACTTTCACAGAGAGTGTGCCAGTCTGTATTTGGCTTAAAAGTTATATTTTACTTATCAAATATGTCAAAGACACTCAGATCATAAAGTACAATAGTTTATTTTTAAAGTTGTAATGACCTAAACTAGTGTTTAACATATAATACAGTATACTAAGTTCTGAAATAACACAATTTCATTAGTGTAGAATACCTCAGAGAATGTATTTTGTAACAAGCATTATGTGATTTGCAGTGTGAATTTTTGAAAATTCATAAAATATCAACACTTTTTTTCAGAGACAACAAGTAAATCAGGTGTAATTGTAGTTAACAAACATCTTCCACATTAGGCCATATTATTTTTTAGCCAACTGTTTTTATTAGCCCCAGTTTTGCCTCTCAATATTTACCATGCTTCTCTAAAAGTCACATGACAAAGGTAGCCTTGTTGTGTATTGCATATTAAACGATTATAGAGGCTTTGTGTGCAGAGACAGCTTAAAAAGTCTATTATTGTCAGTAGCACCACAGACTTTTGTTGAGGCATGTGTTGTATACATTACACCTGGAGCCCTTAATCGTGGAGATCTACCAACCTGGAGAATTTAGTTTCAGCTCTGATCAAACACACATAAGCTAATAAAGGTTTTTGGGTTTTCTTGCAGACTACAGGCGGATGTGTGAAAATAGGACTAATACTGCAGCAAGGTGCATCTGTAGTAGCTGGGCTAAGCATCCCTGCATTACAATGAGATTTTTTTCACAGAGCAATTAGAGAGATAACACCATGCTTGTTAATCAGTGGAGAATATGTTATGTAAAAGCGTGCTAGTGTGTTTATGGCTGGAGCGTAGCAGAAAACAGAGATAAATGAAAAGAAAGCACATGCCATTATTTATCCATTAATGCAGCCATCTTTTTGCTTTCTTGTGAGAATATTAGTGTGACATGACAGGTGTCCCCTCTTTTATTGATTCCAAAATTAATTGCTCATTAAACTTGTCGTCACTGTCAGGATGAAAGTCTTTAATTACCATTCGTTTTAAGAAAATAAACATTTTAAGAAACAAAACTTTTTTGAGTCATAAAATTTAAAAAAATAATCTTTACCTTTTCAAATCTTTTGATTTGTTGTCTTTAAATAAGTTTCAAAGTTTTATAGTGGTATAGCCTGCTGGTTTTATCCAATCAATGTGATTATAATGTGTAAAATGCGCAACACTGTACAATATTTAGCCTCAGATTTAGTGATACTTAGTGGCTGCAGTTTATAATAAGAATTAAATTAGCATGTTGAGAGTAGTCATCTCCTGGTGGCTATCTAAAGTTGCTTGTCATTGGAGTGGTGGACTTGGGTCTGGTCCAGTAGCCTAATGAGGTGGTTTTGATTGGCCTGGTCCCACAGGATCCATAATTTCTCACTCACTCTGACTCTATCTCTCTCTCTCTCTCGCTCTCTCTCACATACAGACTAAGAAACACATCTCCATACTTCATTGAGACCCTCTCTAAATGACTTAATTGATCTAATCACTCACTTGATTGGTCAGAGCCATGCATCTTTCTCATGGCCAGACCTCTAGACAATGACGGTGTCTTCTGCTCCTGTGAGTTCAGCCTTCTGTAGAACTATGGCTAAAGTGGCCCAGGGGCTTGGCAGGGCTGGCGCTTCTCTCAGCCTTTTGACCTTGAAACTAGGAACATGTTATTGCTCTTTCAAAGCTCATAAAATTTAATGATTTTTTCATGTTTCATTCAAGTATCAATTTTTCCTCTGCTGTTTCCCTAGAATTCCTGAAATAAAAACAAATGAAACAATTAGTGGTGTACAATAAGAGAATAGAGCTATATAATTGTTGTAATGTAGAAAGTATTGCTCAGAATAATTTGATGAGAATTCTGAAACTCTAGAGAAGACATGCAGGTTTACTTTGCTTTTTTTAAAAAATCAGGAGACTTCTTAAAAATTAACGTTCTTTAATAGTTTAGACTCAGTTAAACTCAGATTAATTTAGTATCTCCATGTTTAGTATACCATTTCCTTATCTAAATAAAACAAATAAGCACAACACCTATGCATCCTCTCTCAAAGGCCTGGATTCCCCAGAGAAGATGCATGAATATGCACCTAAATGCCACCGGAGAAATGATCAACTACATTCACCCTCTGCGTCTTTGGCTCATTATCCCACAATACCATCATCTTTTTTAATACCCAGCCTTCCTAAAGAGCAGGTAATGGCAGAGTGGGGTAAAGGGATGCGGAATTAAGCCGTTTTACACCAAAGGGTAATTTGGTTTGATAAATGTTCCGTCATGGCTAACTAATAATACATATTTTAAGGGGGAGTTGGGGTGGTGGTGAGTGGGATGGTGGGGTGTGGGGGGGTAAAAGGGAGTGGGGGGGGTTAGTTGCACTAGGAAAAAGGTGGGGATGTTATAAATGGGACCGACCGCACTATGTCTCATGCAGGGTTACGGCACAAGGTCAAAGAATGTTTCACTGAATTAAAAGCCATTTTGAGCTATGACACTTCTAATCAGCTCAGACCTAGAGGTGCACAGCTCAGGTATAATGAGGCACCAATGAATTTAAATAAACAGGGTGAATATGGTGATTTATAAAGGCAATGTGCTATCCTTATAGCTCATTAGCAATGACGGATACTTCTTAGTCTTTCAAGCTCTTTTACCCATAGGACCTGAGCTTTTAACCAAGTAATATCCGCTCCTATTGTCAAGAGTGTGCATTCCAGGCAAGACATTTATCCTAGTCATTATGAAGAGTGGGGACACAATGCAAGAGTAATGGTTATGTATGCCATCTAAATAAACGACTTTCCCTCTTTCTCTGTTCTTTTTTTTCTTTTTTGTAGGACTAAGGCTTCCACTAGACGTTTTTAACAGCATGTGAATTCATCTTCATATTTTATCCAAGCTCCTTTTACCCAATGAAAAGAGGAATAATCCTTGATTCAGAAAACGTTTTGCATTTCAAGGAACATTTTTTTTCCAACTAGTCATGGCGATGGTGGGGGTCCTCCACATTCCAGGATGATCACTTATATAAATTATAATATTTTTGCTGCAAAAGTTGCTAGGGCTTAATATAAAAACCGATATAAAGTACATTCAGCGAAGTGTTAACATGCTGATTAGGAACTTTCTCGGAATAATGATGTTTGATGCTCTCTCACTCTCGCACTGAGAGAGGGAATTAATTCTAACATTCAAACCGTCTGACAGCAAGGATGGGGGCTTTTTTACCCCTCTTAACTTTCTCTCTCCTTTAACAAGTATTGATCTAGCTGAGTGCAATTACCAAGGTCCTCTTAGCTCTGTGTGTTAAATAGCGTAGCTTAGGCTAATGGCCCTGCTAGCTTAGCCGCAGGCATTAGCGATGTAGTGCACTGAGGCGTGCTAGCGGTCACGACCACCCACTGCTACAGTTAGGACATGCCAGCATATTAGTGACTTCATCAGGTCTTTTGTTAGGTACCCTGCTTTTTGTGTTGCCCTTGAAGAAGAGAATGTTTTGATGTTATTATTCACAGGGCTGAGTGTGTGTCAGCGGTCCTGTAAAGCCGCGTTTTAATGTATTCCTCCTAGTTCTATCAAGTCAACAATGCTTTGGTTTGTTGGTTTGATTGTCAGGATTTACAATATTACCAGAGTGGTATAGTCTCAAAAAAGACAATCTAGGAAATAACTAGAGTGAGGTAAATAAAAATATATTCATAAAGGAAATGAAGGGGAAAATAAAAATAAAGAAACTTAACGTGAATTAAAATACAAAAATAAAGGGAATACATCTATGTACAAGTTATGAAGTTATGATTCACCATTAAAGTAATAAATGTTATCATTGGTGTTGTGCTGAGAAATCTGTGTTTCTTTTTAGTGTTTTGTATGATACTCCACATTTAGGGGAAATTTCTTTATGTTTTCACTTGTTACTTCAGAATCTCAGAATCTACTACAGAATCTTTCATTCTTTAGTTTTGGTTTACAGAACTTCTGATCATTATGCTTGAATTTGTATAATTTATAATCTCTTCTCTGCTCCCCCCTCTTCAATATGGAGGAGCAAAAGTCTTATCACAAAACAATCTTCTGTTTTTAGTAATGGGGTAATTAATTAAGTAATTAAGGGGGTATCACTGTGAAGGTATCATGACATAGGAATTTAAAGAGTAGTAGAAATGATTGTACTAGAAAGATCCTTTCACAGCTCAAGAACATACCCTATTTTAGTCCCTGTAAAATGTCAACAGGCATCAATCCCTACATTCCACCTTTTGCAAATCCATCCTCTAAGTTCTTAAAACCTATCATTTGTCACAGCAGTGTAAGACACATTCATTTCAAACAGACACTTGACAGCAGTCTGTTGAGACATTCAAGTTCTCACCAAGAGTGAATGTCAAAATGAGCAGCGTATCAGCTCTAATTATGCTACGTCAAGAAGTTTTATCATTCTTTCCTAGATAAAGAATGGATAAAGAGCCCTAAAGCACATACAGCCATGTAGTGGCCCATATAGTGGGTATAATTCAGTGGATGCCCTGGAGGGTGTACATCGGTAAGGATTTAGGACAAAGCAATCCTGATAAGGGTTTGTCAGACATCAAACAATAGTTCATCATTGCTTCATACCTTCATACCTACCTTATTCTTTTATCCCTAACCAAGGGTTATTCGTTGATTTATACCTTAAGAAGGCTGAGCCTTATCCCTACTGGAAAATCCAGTTTAAGATGTAAGTTTTGGAATATGGTAGTTAGTCCGAGCTGATCATTAGCTGGTACACCATCTCTGACTAACACCATCATAAGACTGTGACAAGCAACTCTCTTTAGTCTTCCAGCTTCTTTAATTTTTACTGGTAAACAGCATGGCTATGCGGATGCACCAGCTAGATCAGCACCGGACCAGTATCCAACAGCCTGGTCCATGGAATGGAAATCGATACTGTTTTTTTTCCCAACCAGTTGACACTGGTCTTTCCCAACCAATTTATTTAGCAAATTTTACAAAATGTCGAACTAAAGTTTCCAGGCCCCATGTAACACATGCAAACACATTTATAACCTTGTTCATTTACTCACAGCTATTATAGACTATAAACAAACAGTGGCTATTTGGGGCTGGAGGTCATAGTTTTTTTTCTTGCTTTCATCAGGTCAGGGGCTCCCGAAATGAGAGTCCACACTCCCCTCCCTCCCCTGCAAGCGTCCAGCACTACTCGCAGGCTAGCTATGATTAATGTCAACGCCGTCCAGCCACAACCCTTTCTGCAGCAGATAATGCCAGGCAGCAAGCACACTTGACACTTTTAATGTATAATTAAGTAGAAAAAGTCAGCACTGGCTATGCAAATTTTTTCAAATGATAAATGAGACCGGGTGGCGGCAGGGATTGATTTTGTGTAAACGAAACTAATTATGGAAATGTCAAACATAATTAATAAAACAGGTTTAAGCTGCAAAACACTGTCAATGGAATGAATGAGGAGGCATTGGCGCCTATTGTTTGGGCTTTATTTAGGCCACAGTGTTGTGCTTGTTCGGCGCTCCCAAACGCGCACTCCCCACCCTCACACTCTCTGCCTCCCATTCCCTGTGAGGGGGGGAAATAAATTTGCTTGTCTCTCGGTTGACTGTAGAAATTAATTGCTGGAATCTTGTCCCATCCAAGTGTTACATTCCTATGCAGGACATTAACATAACTAATTTAAAAGAACCCAAATGACTGCATAATGGAGCACTGTCAGCGTGTATGACACTCGCTGGTCATACCAAATTAGCTTGGTTTCATAATTGAAAAATTTCCCCAGTTCCAATTTTTTCGCCATTTTTTTTCTCATTCTGATGATAATCTCGTTTTCATGTCTTCTTTTCATTCAGCATTTGAACAAAGGATTTGTGATTTACAAAAAGGTGTGCTTGACCTATAATTAGCACAATGGAGACAGAGCAGGCTGATTGGGCAAGAGAAGTCAGATCTTTAGTTGCGGTAATGATACAAGAGACCTTGCAGCCTCTGGGGAAGAGCAAAAGTAATGGAATCGGCTATTTTTATGGAGACCTGGATAGTAGGGGGATGGAGGGGCTGATGGAGCTGCACTGCAGGGTAAGTCAGTGGGGCACTCACCAGGACTGGCAGCCCCAACTCTAGTCATCAGTCCAGTGTGTCAACACAACACACGCTCACATACACACTCACATCTGCCACCCTCTGTTGAACATCTGTTACACAAACAGTGTTGTTCACATACAGACTGTTGTTTCCAACCAAGCAGACAAACCTATTAATTCTGCTTTTCGGCACATATTTGTAGAATACACTTTATTTATTTGTTATGCGAATAGACAGTACACCAAAATGCTTTTCGGTGCCACATCCTGCAGAGTTTAGTTCTAATCATACTCCTTCATACTCTTTAACTGGTAGTTTTTGTTTTGGTATAGTGTAGAACCAGAAAAACGTATAGTTACTTTTTACGTGTGTAAATAATCATCCAAATCCTCTGCAAAAAAACAAACTTACAATACAACTGTTGACATCCTTAAAAGGTATTACTTAAAACTTAATAAAAATCTACTGTAATAGTGTAAAAGTTTGTGCAATGCTAGAATTGATAATATTGTCTATAAAAAATGAAACACATTTATACTGAAGATTTAATGGTAAACTATATTGCCACTGCTTACAAAATATTTCACAACCTCTCGTTAAAATGTGTATTTTTTTAATCCCTGCCACGTCATGAACTAGTACAGAAATGAACAGCAATTAGTTGAAGTTCATAATGAGTGTGGTCAAATGAGTTATGTTTTGTGTTAGGCTTAGGGATATAATTTTATGTGAATTATTACCATCCGCAATTCTCCAGGAGCACTTAAAAACTCATCTTGCACACATTAGAGGTGGTCTATCTCACTTCAGTGCATACCCTTGCCATTTAAACTTTATTGCCTGGTCTTGTTCAGTAGCAAGTGAGAGTCAACAGTGATTGTAAAAAATCTAACTATAGTTGTATGTTTTTAAGTTACTTCACTGTGGAGGAATCCAGCAGAAAATGAAACTGTTTTATAGGATGCATAAATGCACTTATATAGGTGAAACCATGCACTTATATTGCTGTTTTAAATGTATATGTTTAATTTTAATGTATATATTTTAAATGTAAATGTGATTTTGATAAAGAGGCTGTTCAGAAGAAGATTTTAATTTTACATTATAACGGTAAGTTGCTTAATTGCTGTTCATCTTGAGCGACGCTGATTTCTTCAAGTGTAAATATTTTACTTTTGCTCACTGTCAAAACTCTTCTGCAAGCCTGGTTGCATTCAAGCAGTTCACACAAGCTGTTTCAAAAAGTGTTGAAGTTGTCAAATGTGTTCGCTTGTGTCATGTTTTTGACACATACCCAGAGTGTCTCTCTAATGTTACCCTGGTATAAGTGGATGCAATTACTGTAAGTCATTAAAAAAGTAAAGAAAATATTTTATATATCATATAATTAATAATCATATCATTAAATCAAAATTACATGAATAAAGCATACATTTAACTATATATGTAAAGTGTGGCAGGTTAGCTTAATGTTAAAACAAATAATAAATTAACAAATAAATGGTTTAATGATTTCATATTGGTTTCCATAATCATGTTATTATTGTATCATGGCAGGTAAGCTTAATGTCAAAACTTTGGTGTCTACTAACAACTGTCAGATTGTAACTGACCGATTCTGTGTCTCATTTTCTCAGTCACCTTGCTTATTTCATCTTTTCTCATTTGCTTTACCTTTCCTTTTTTGTCCGGTAGTATTTTCCCCACATTTGCTTGCCATTTCTTGTCAAAGGAATTCCTGAGCTCAGAGCTGCCTCCAAATGCCAGAGGTCATGGGCCAAACATATGCAGCATGTGTTACAATTTATTACTACACGTTTGCACTAAGATTTTTCTCCCCTGACAATCTTAAGTAAATTATGTTCTCTGCCCAAAAAAAGAGACTGGACTTACCTTGTCTCTGTATGGACACTCTCAAGTCCAACCTGATTGGCTGGAGATTGTGACAGTCCCAGAAGGCTTTAGATTCACCACTAGTGACATGGCAGTCAAACTCTTTGCTGGGTCTGTATTTATAGAAAACATATGCAAAAGGGCTGGTGGCACCTACGTATATGGAAAGAAACTTTTGACAGTTAAATAAGACTGGAATACATAATACTGTAGTACAAAACACATTTAATCAGGGTAAGGCAACTCATTGTGTACATTTATCTCTCCCAAGTATACTCTTTATTATTGAAGGTTCTTTATTTCTGGGGATGTACAGTAGGGACCTTAGGCCTTGGTCTCCAAACTCAGTTTGTATTAATCAAAATTTATAAAGGCTGAAGAGAAAAAATACTTCACTGAAACTGGTTTTAATTTCTGTAACCTAAAGAAAGGAGAGCATACTGGCATATTTGAATCCCGTATTGCTTCCCTTCAGTTCAGTATTCTGAACTTTATTTGTTCCTGTGAAACAGGCCTGAGAATAAATAGATGACAATCAGAAAAAAGTTTTCCTCTGTTTTTTTTCTTGCCCTATACAGTAGACCATATAATGCCATCGTAAAGCATCAGGAAATGTGATTCACAGGACCCGAGGCACTTGAAGACATACACAAACTCATACTTACATATGCGCGCACAGTACAAAAGTAGCTTTTCAGTCCTGCGGTGTCACTTTGACCCAGTTATGCGGGTTAACGTTTTCTAGCGGTGTATGAGATCCTTGACTCCTATAGGCACTGCAACACCCACTTACAGAGCCAAGGGTGAGCGGTTTATGTTGCACAACACACCCTCAGACATCGGAAAGGCTCAGTGTTTATCAGCAACAGAGAATGGCTGGGAGTGGGGGGTTCAGGGTGTGTTAGCGTAAGGAAAGACAGAGAGAGGGAAAAACGCTGTGAATTGAAACTCGCAAACTTTCTAATGGAAATGGTGTTGACCTCTCGGTGGTATTGTCGGGGCTGAGGCATTGTTGCAATCAATATGCGCTCAGGGGAGAGAGTGTGGGGCAAGGACCTTTCGTTCCTCGCCACGCCGAAAATAATGTGAGACGCTGATTTGTTATTTTCCAGACGCGAAGAAAACAAGCAGACGGGTGGCAGTGCACGCAGGTGCCTCATTTTGGGAATACTTCTGAGATATGAAATAAACAGTGAGAGGAAAGAAATGTATCTGCGGACGAGGGATAAACAATCTTGCACAGTTAGCGCTGGTCTGCTTTAGGCAGTGACTGCGTGGACAAATGGTGTTCATTAGTATTTCATAAATCATTATTGTAATGTTATGCTTAAGCTCAATTTTTGCAAAAAAAAAAAATCAGTGTGATTATATTCATAACTGAAAAAATAATATGCCCTCCTCTCTCCCCCAAAAATGCACATCTGCACAATTTCAAAATATGCCCAGTTTTAACATCCCTTTCCTCTTTGGGCTTGGTGGCATGCAAAAACGTCCTTTTGGTCCCCGCAAGTCTGGTATCATAAGCTTGTTAATAAAGGAGCTATCATTACTCATTCATTTATCAGCGTTGAAATTAATGGTGACAGTTAGAGTGACGGGTTAATCTAAATCACATTTCTCCAGACTGTGTGTGTGTGTGTGTGTGCATGGATATTGCCACCTTAAATGGCCCCTGCTGTCAGATGGCAAAAAACAAAGCCAAAATGAGGCGAGAAGATGAGGGTACCCTCATGTGAAGTGCCCCACTTGCTTCAAGCTCAGTATTGCCCACTCATTTTATTGGAAACCTTTTATGCTCAAACACTCTTTCTCACACACCTGGCTGAAGTGCCCATTTAAAAGTGACTCTTGACGTGTATAGATGCTGCTGCTAAAATGACTCCAATGTATGTAAGGGCCTCTTGACTACTCTGTCTTTCAGAAGTGCATTTTAAACAATACATGCACACACACTGTAGAAGCTCTACTAACATTACTGCAAGAACAGTTTTTTTTAATAATATTAAGAGAACTTTTAGAGAATGTTAGCCAATGTTCTGAGAGCATTCCCTGTTAGTTGGGTCTTCCTTTAGTCTATATGTATCTTTCTTGAAGTTTTCTATTTCTCTTTATGACCACCTGGCAAGTCGGTCGATTCCAAAACATCTGACTGCAGCCTGGGAAAAGGCCCTTGTGACTGTGTGTACATGTGTGTATGTGCAATATGTAACTTCTTTCTTTCCTACTGACATTGACAAGTTTCCCTGCGCAATCCACAGAGTGTGTGTGCATGTGTCTTTTCCTCCCCCCACGTCCATCATGCTGTCACACACTTTTACACATCTGGCCGTTTGCCCAGATATGTGTGCGACTATGAGTGTGTTTGGGTGGGTTTGGGTGTCTTGTTGATCCTAGCTCACCCCTCTCCTGTCAATCTAGCATTACCCAAGGCCTCTACTCTTGACCTGCTTCTGACAAGCATCAAGCTCTCTTCCACGGCCCTCTTTGTTTCTTTCGTCTTCACTCAATTTCCTCAGGCCGTCCCTCAGGCTCAATACATGATACTGTTGCTTGTTGTGAGAATGCTTGTTAGTTCTGAGGACTGGCTTTCTGTATTACAGTAACTGGTCAGTGAGACTTTAGTAATTCTAGCCTCTATAACTGTATCCTCTTTATCTAAAGCCTGATAAGGTGTAACCTTGCGTTTCGGTTTCCTCTCACACCTGTTTGGCTATTGTTTGGCACAGCTGCTAGTGTTTCAGCTTCTACAGTAGCCCATTATAAACCTTACTATTAAATGGATTGATCGACATTATTTTGATGTCATACTCAAGAGCCACACTGGATTGTGAATGGACATGAAAGTTAATCTAGTGGCCGGAACAATGGCTCACTGGATCTATTCTCTGTAGTCTGAGGTGAGGCCGTATAGGAAAAGGGGCCGACAACGGGCCACTTCCCACATTTGGGCATCGGACGGTATTTGATAGGGATGTTTATTTAGAAAGGCTTTGTTAGGGGCATCATGGAGGTGCAAAAGGGTATGAGAAGGTGGGTATGAAAGGGAGTACATAAGGAGGACTGTTGAAACACATGTAATATATGCATGTGTGTGTGTGTGTATTCATGTGTATGTGTATGCCGTTATAAAAGAGAAACAGGAAAGCACCTTCTTTACTTTCCCACAGAAAAAAAGTGTCAGAAACAAGGCTTGACGAGTAGTGCACTTGTTCCAACACATTGCGTAGCGGTGCTTATGAAGTTTGAGTCTGGCTTGTGTCATTTTTACATTTCATTCTTGTCTTTAAATCATTTCCTGTCTCCTGTTCTCTATCGTAAAAACGTCGAAAAGGCTGAAAATGCTGAAAAGGCTAAAAAATAAAAAGTAAAAATTGTACCAAAATGCAAGAAAATCAGCCACAAAACATACAAGCACATTCAGTCTCACATGCGCACACACACACTCTCTCTCTGCTTCCCTTCCGCCTCTGAGTGGCTTGCTTGGTTCTGGCTGAATAGGCACACTTGTTTGAATGTCATATTTACACCGACGCTTTGTCAGAAAGCGAACTTCCTCGGGCGTGAGCGGCGGAGCCCGAGCATATGGCCGTCAGACTCTGGGGAGACATGACAGCCTATCGGAGCGGGTGTGCAGCGCTGGCCAGGCAGATGCTCTGGGCTTGGCGGCGATTAAGTGGAGATCATCACTGTTTTCTTTGAGCACCACTGTGCCTTGTACTCAGAAGTGTTTGGTTAATCACTGTCTGTATTCGACAGAAGCTGCCAAAACGCTCATTAAGTCGGAATTGTCTCTGACATGTCATGCTCGGATGACGGAATTTTTTTTCCTGTTTTTTTTTTTTTTTTGTCAATGTGTTTTTTTTTAAGTAGGACTACCAATCACACATCAGTGTGTGCGGTTTGTTGCTCATATGACACTGATATACTAAAACGTCTGTTTAGAGTTTATGTAGTGTGTGATGTGTGCTTGTGTAGCTCATCTTTCAGTCTTTGTCTCTTGTGTGGTGATTGTGGTTGTGGTTGTATTTGTGTGTCTGGTCTGGCCTCTGAGGAAGGGGGCTCTTTCTTTTCTCATCTGTTCTCCTGAGGAGCTTCTGGTTTCTGCATGTTATTAGCAAAACGCTCCGAGTCACACTTATCCAGCGTCAAACAGCACACAGTGTGTGTGTGTATGTGTGACTGCATGCGGTGGGAGCAACACTTTCTCCTCCTGTGTGTGAAGTGTGTGTATCACACATTGGCTTGTATGCTATGCTCATGTAATAGGCTATTTTTCTTAGACTTGCACTTGTTCTTCACCAGGTTTCTCTCTTTAAGGCATCAACCTCGCCTGATCACGTCCCACAGCGGTACTTTATTTCCCTAAACGCTGCTTTTTCCGTGCATGAAACATTTTTTGAAGTGTGGAAAAATCTAGGCATTGTAAAACACGCTACCTCTACAAGCATTATGTCTGGTTAATCACAACATAAATACAAATAATAATATGATTACTGCATCTCTGTTGTTGTGCAGAGCTGGAAAATAACATTTACCATTTCCTTTTTATGTTAATCGTCTTGTTAGCAAATAACAGACTGCTTCTAGTGCCGAGCTAATGCTGCTATTCTTCCAGCTGTGGAGCGAAAAAATATATAAATAAATTTATAAAAGCCAAAATAACCTATTTGTAGCACACCCACACATGGATGTTGCATCATGCGATTGGAGGTGCTGTTCTCTAAAATCTAAAGCCTTTGCAGGCTTGGTACTCGTTTTCTTTACAATAACTGCACGGTATTAGAGCGACTTTGAATGCATTTGCATGGCAAAGCAGTCATGCTCACCTTATAAAATAGACTGGAATCCCCATTATTGCAGTTTGGAGATTCCTTTGGAGGCCTTTTTTGCCCCAGTTTGAACTATGCTCTTTATTTTATTTCACTTTATTTAATTTTCATCTCTCGCTATTCCTTTCTGGTTCAAAGCATCAGTTTTGAGTGTGCAGATATCATATATTGAAAGCAATTCTTGTGGCCTAAATGCCAGACAAGAATAACTAATTGGTATGACTGTATCTATATATGCATCGGCACTTTCCATGAAGGGCAGACACTCCAGTGTCCCATTACTTTTCTCTAAAGGCACAAATCATTTGCTTTTGTTAAAAGACAAACTACATGTTAGATAAACTTTTATACTATTAACATAAAAATAGAATGCTGCATAAAAAACAATTGGGTTTAAACACACCAAATGTCTGTATCTTCTTGCATCCACTAAATTTAACAAAGAAAATTATACAACAATTTAATAAAAAAAAATTATATTATTAACTACTCATAATTTTTTTTTTATTTTTATCCATTCTACAGCATAGAGAAACACAAATTAATAACCATATTTCATTTAATTTATTTTTTACATTTATACAATTTACATCTACATTTATAGATATTTATAAAATGTCTATTTATTTTTTATATTTATTTAGTACTTACTGCTTAAAGAATAATAAACTCACAGAAAATATTGTGCTGCTATATCAATTCAGATACAATTGCAGAACACAGCATCACACTGATTCCTATCAATATTCCAGTTTTTCTCTATATGTTGCAGGGGATGAATAATCTCTCACAATGATTTCTCTTGTTCTTTTTGAGTGTCCTCACGGTTTGCATCAAGGGGATCTTAATCAGATATGTCAGTAGGGATGACAGTACGAGTAGCATTCTGGTGTTTTGTCGATCACAAACAGGATATGAGGCCTTGATTGAGTAGCGCTGCATACAAGTTAAAAGGCAGTCTGTCACAGTGTCCTTACAGAGATGTTGAATCCCACTGCGACCACCCTTCAATCATGAGGCCTGTTTAGTTAACGCTTCATTAGCATGGACCTCCACGTACAACATGATGGGCAAAAATCAGCACTTTGTCAGCCGCACAGTTTTGTAAAAGGTTGCCACAGATATCTATGTGAATGTCCAGCACTGTGATAAATTCCTCTCTGTCCTACGTCAAAATGCACGGTTTGAACTCAGCTCATCTGGAGGAGAGATGAGCTGAAAGAGAGAGAGAAACCTAGGAGGCTGAGTGAAAGAAAGACGGAAAGCACAGCAGATGCTGCGCCGATTAGCTGGATTAGTTCCACTGCATTTTCAGCAATAAAGTTGCAAGTCATTTGGCTGAGAGCGAACGAGAGGCACAGATGAAACTCTGTCAAAGTGTTAGCAACAGAATTAGCATGTTTCACTAACTCTCCTGATGCGCAGCTATATTGTGACCCAAATGTGAATCACCAAGCTGATCTGAATACAGCCAGCTGTCCGGACCACATTTACTGTTACATGTGAAAATAGAAGGTGCTTTGATATTTGATTGTAATATTTGATGAGGATATATTTTGTTGTCAATGTCTAACGGCTGATATTTTCTTGGCTGTGTTCAATAAAGACCTTTATCTGGAATGGGTTGCTGTGCTAACTAGCCATGAAAGTGTGCAGCTTAGACGTCTCTGATTCTGCAAATTGCAATGAGGAAAGAAATAATTGTGCTAATAGGATTTGGTCTATGTGATTTTGTTAATGGTCTGAAAATATCCCATTTCAGTTCATTTAGTGGAGTAGAATGTGTCTTATTGGAGTGCTTATCTATGCTTGTTTTTCCTGATTATTCTGTATTTTCCAGCTACAGCCAATTTTCTCCCAATTAAAGCATGATATTAGTGCTTAGAGGATAAATGAATATGAAAACATTACATTACAGCTCAATATTTTTTGCCTATGATTAGAATGATAATTGTTTGTATGTTGTACAGTCATATTTCTTAACTTCCTAAGGCAGGTGTATGCTAATGTTCAGTGTCATTTCAGATCTATAGAGGTCGTCCTGTCTAGTTACGTGTAGTTATTGTATAGCCTTATTATTCCCTATATATAAGGCAAAGTAGACATGTGGACAATAATGTATGCAAGAGGACAATGTATGTATGCTTATATCTTATTGACAGTACATGCATGTTCATGAACCACCCTTAAAGTGTTTTCTAACTAGATTTACTTTTGTACAAAAACTCCAGCTCTGCCAGTTGGCCCAAAGTTAGCGGGGAGCTGTCGGAGTAAATGGCAGCAGCTGCTCGCAGTTCTAAAGAGCATGTCCCAGTCAGCGCGGGAAAAGTCATGGCATCTACATTAATACTACCTTAATGGCCCATCTGCCGCTCCGTAGGGTCCCCGCACAACTCTATGGAGTCATAGGCGTTTGACAGGCAGTCTTCAGCATGCCAGACACCCACCGCATGCCAAATGGCCCAGAGACGGCCTGACGTCGCCCGGATCTGTCAAACTCTTTCCTCACTGCTCGTCAAAAATGTCCCCGGTGAAAGTTACGGCGGCTTTTCACACGTGAGCGCTTCTGGATGTGCGGGGAGGACATCGGAGAAGTTGACGGCAATTGACACCTCTTTCTGTCTTTGTTTTTTTTCTCTCTCCATCCTTCGTTTAGACGCTGTTTTGCGTTAACGATGGAGTTAATATGATACATTTTAAAAAAGCTAATTTGCTGATTTTAAAAATATTTGCACAAGTAAATAATAACAACAAAAACAATATTAATAATAATGCTGAACTTTTAATTAAAAACAGCACATAAATAAATACTTTATTTCTGACATAATCAAACTTTGTTTCATGAAATGATTAAAGAGCTTTTTTTATTTATTTGTTTTGGTTTATTTTTTTTTTGGCTTAAAGTAATTTATTAAATGAATTACCTGTTGTTAAATACAGATACTTGCACACCACATTCTATAATGAATAATGAGCTACGTAGCTTGTTGAAAGAACTGTTCATTCAAATTATTAATAAATGTGTAAATTTTCTTTCTCACTTTTTTGGTGAAAACACCCTGTAACCCGTGGTAAAACTTTATAGCTTCTTATGGCATATTGTTTTATTATAACAACCCAGGGGTCTAGCAATTTATAGACGCAACTTGGAAAATCTATGACAAAAAGTTTCAACTATGTAAAACCATTTCCCCCCACTTTAGTGTAAGACTTTCTTTGAATCACAGCTTGATATTGTTAAGAGTTTAGTTTCCAATTACAAATGCTGTTTTCTGACCTAGCCATGCACCAGACAGCGTGTGTGGGCGACGAAAAGTATAGTGCTATTCTGTGTTTGAAAGTGGTGAGCCTTTCTGTTTTTCCCATATTTAATAATATGTAGATAGGCAGGATAAGGCATGGTATCATTTATTATTTAAAACCAAACAAGCCAAAAAAGAAATTATGTGATCTTTTCCAGAGGGGAGAGAGAGTCAGGGAGAGGCCAGTGAAGGAAACAGTTGGTTAGTTATCTGGAGGGGAAAATATGCATGTGTGTGTATTTTGCCACCAGCTCTTCAAAGGCTAGCACTCTGCTGAAACACAGCTGGGAACAGCAGGGAAAGTTGAAGAGTGCCTTCCTCATCTCCTCCTCCTCCTTTCTGCTGATGTGTAATGTTTTCTCTCTCTCCCTCTCTGTCTCTTTATCAAACCAAAGTTTCGTCATGCCTTTCGCCCCCTCACTCCCTTACTGCTGTAAGTCTCTCTGGGCATCTCTGCTCTTCTATGGAAGTCCCAGCCAGAGGGAGAAACGGGAGGAAGATGAGGAGAAGGTAGATGAAGAGAAGCAGGTACGTTTTCTGTGATAATTCCTGTAAACTCAGCACGAGCACTGAACTCTTCCCAGCGTTCCATTCCTGCATTGTTCCCATGTTCCCATCCTATTCCCCCCAACTTGGCCTCCGGTTACAACCACCACTTTATACCAATGCTAAATTAACACTGTACCATCTTAACGTAAGAAACGATGTTACTAACCTATTACCAGTGCTTAAAATTAATAAAGCAAGTTATGTACTTTTACATGGTGTATGCTTCATACCCTCTTAGTAGATAAAGAATAAGTTAATACGTTTTAAATTAATTAAAAATATAACTTGTCATCTCATAATCTTACTTTACAGCCACACAAATAATCTTTTATGAGCCTTGCACTCAGATTCACCCTAAACTTGCCATCTATCTAGTCCTTTTTCTTAGATTGAGCATTCAGCAATTCCCTATGCTTCTCTTATCAGGGGGTCAAGAGTTAAGATGTGCACCACTGTAAGAATTATCCTGGGCTCCATGTGGGTTTGAACACTCCTTATGTTAGTGCCGCGTAGAGTGAATGATTTTATTTCAAACAGGGAAGTTCTTCATGTAATTAACCTTGAAGCCTGCCCCCACCCCTGTTTTAATTTAAGTCGTGTGCTTCACTGCAGGGTGTTTTTCTTCCTCTCTGTTTCTTGTTCTATCACTTACATAGATCATGATGTTTGGAGAAGACATAAGGGTGTTTTAGACCTCAGCTGGCACCTCAGGGTAAGATTCTCAAAGATCAGCTTGTAGACGTGCAGAGCTCACTTTTGTATGTACAATGTGATACCTGGAGAATTGTGTGTAGATATGTCCACTGTGCATGGAATCCTTTATTTAAATAGCGGGTTTAGTTCAATATTGTCTTAAAAGAAGAAGAGCAACATATATTATTCCCTTGTTCATATGCTGTTCTCAGTATTTCATCTGTAGAGTATTACATTGCACTTTAAATTGCAACCGTAGACACAAATTAAAATGTTTAATTTTTTTATGTTGAGTAATTGATCATTTAGTTTGTTTTCATCACTGTCTATTTTCTCCCAGTGGTTCGGGTTTTACATGATAATAATGTCTGTCCACCAGAGGGAGTGTGTAATTTACACAGCCTCCACAGATGCAGAGATGTTAAACATTTTGTTGTGCTTGTTACACAGCACAAAGTACACAATCATCTTTCACTGAAAATATAGCTGCAAATCATGACAAACCAAATCCCTCTTAAATCTAAAGTCTATAACTGAAAGCACTAACTAAGTACCTGAGTGAACACAAATAAATATATTGTTTGCTCTGCCAACTTGGAATGTATCACTGAAGTTTATTTGCACTGGCAGAACAATTTTTTAGTCATAACCATCGTGTATTTTTACATCAATTACAACAATAAAAGAACAGAAAAATATATTTTCCATCACAATGCCGGCAGCATTAAGGAACATGGGTACAGCTTTCATTCGGACTAACTGTGGAGGTGATAATTCTGCTTAGATGAGATGTAGTGGTGTAGTGTTAATCACAATGAGCAAGCACAGACTTGTTCTCAATAACACAGAACCTTTCTCATTTGTAGTTCACACACACACACACACAGAAAGAGACATGCAAGTCTAAAAAAAAAACAAGTGTGAAATGAACTACAGTTGTTCATTGCATAGGAAAGCTATCCTTCAGTCTTAGGTTTTCTAATTACACAAATCTCTTCATAGCAATCCTTATGTGTGATGCAGCC
>JAZGTK010000853.1:14661-50244 GCA_036877625.1 Ambastaia sidthimunki
GCTTAGGTTCTAGCAGGTAGCCTAAGTGAGACAGAAAGTTCTTTATTTAATTGCTATGTCCGGAGCAGTGTCCTAGATGTGCATGAAGAAAAAGAGAGAGAGAGAAAGAGAGGGAGAAAGAGACAGAAGTTGCCCTCAGAGCTGGGCGAGCTGCTTTTAAAACAGCGTTCAGTTAGTCTAGTACATCACCGAATCCCTCTCCAGCATCCTATGAAAGCAGCCTTTCGCTTTGAAAATTTTCCCTATCATGCAAACTGACAAAGGCATGCTTTTCAAAAACCCACAGCCAATCTGTTGATCATTATTTATTTACGACGGCCTGGAGGCGCAGAAGCCTGTAAAAACCACACTTGATATGGTATACGCTCGCTGTTTTCCCTTTCCTGCTTGTTGAATAAAGTATCCCTAAGGCTCCCTCAAACAATCGCTTTTCATTGTGCATAAAATGCACCTTGTAACAGTGAGGTATTTAATGTATGTTGTAATATATTGACAGGGAGGGCACAGGTCGAGAGAGTCCACAGGTCTGTCTTTGGTAATTCTGATGTTTTGCTGCAGGGCTCTGGCTTGAAATGCGTACACCTAGAACAGAGGATCTGTCATCCAGTACCCAAGAGCCAGCCGAACACAGAGGAACCCTAAAGCACAGAAAACTCTGACACTGCTTTGAAGCGTTTCAAAACAGGGTAAATAACTCCCAAGAATTATTATCACTTGTAGATCAAAGAGCTGATGCATACATTACATGGCAAACCGGGACCTTCAAATCTGCTCAGAAAAACAGTTTTGTGCTGTTAAGTTAAGGAATATAAACTAAAGATTCTTCTAAGCAGTCGCTAAAAGCTGTTTTTTTCTTTTTTTTTTTTTCCATTTTATTGTTTTAAACCAACAATCAACTGAGAGGGCATAGAAACAATTGAACATTGATCATCTTCGCTTGGAAAGCAAACGAAAGGGCAAAATTGTCTGCAGGGCTGAGAAGTTTGGTGTATGTAAAATTCCATAATACATGCTGAAATACATGCAAAGGAGTAATACATGCTGGAAACCTCTGTCTGGAGTATTTATTAAATTCTGCCGCAAATGCCTTGCGTGGGAAACACACTCCAACAAAATCAAACAAAACAAAACAAACAAACAAATAACACTGACATACTTTTATCTTTAAAATATTTTATATTTTGCTATTAAAACTTAAAACACTACTCCTTTAGGTTACAATTTATTAATTTGTTAAATATGACTGACAACAATACATTACAATACCTGTAAACATTTTTATAACATAGATCAACATAAATAATTATAAATCAAACATGTTGGCTCTCACTTTGCCGTTTTTTTCTTCTGAGCCTAAAGCAACACTCGCACTTGATGGTGTGGAAAGGAGGGCATTGTCTCTAAATTTTTTAAGCCCTTTGCATAAATGTCTCCTGGCCACATGAGCAGAAACTAAGTCCTTTTATCAGTCAAAATCAATTAGCAGCATTATAATTCCGCCGGACAGGATAAAAGGAAGGTAATATTTGAATTCATTTTTGATTGTGATGATACATTTCACATACGGCTTAAGTAGGAAAAACACTCCTCACAGGGGTTCCCACAATAGATGAAGAGCCCCGAGGCTAAAGTATCCATGCTGGCGTCTCTGATTGGTTGGCACCGTCATTAGTGCCACCGCTGTTTAAGAACTACATGTGGACGGGACTGGGGGGAGATGACAGCTGAGACTTTAAAGCAAGAGTATTTTTCAAACAGCTTTTCATAGCCGCTTTTTATGACAGAAATATTTCAGCTCTATCATTAACCGCTGACAGGCTGACAGCTCAAACGCCTCGGCCTAAAAAGGCCTACTCTCTCTCTTTCCACACATATTCCCTCCCTCTCCATTCCTCTGACTCCCAGCATCCCAACACTATTCCTCCTCCATCTCCCTCTCTTTTCTTTTACAGGCTGAAAGGAGCATCATGAAATCCATGTCTTACCTCATCATTTTGGGTGAGCAGTTTGGTGAGTTTCGCATGCCTCCATTGCGCTGCTTCTTTTTGGGTGACAGTGTTGACGGATGCTCATCTTCGACTGCAAACACATGCAAAGAGTGTCAGACTGTGGACAGCTGGGATTGTAAAGTGTGCTGGAGATGACATATTAAAGAACACAAAAGCCAACACTCAATCAATCATGGCAAAGACAAAAATCTGTGAAGACCTCCAAAAATAGAAAGAGAAAAGTGTTAGTATGGACAAAAAGTACACTTAAAGAAGGCAAGTACAGACCCAAAGGACAACCATTAAGTTTTACACCCTGTTTTTCATTGTTCTCTGGGTGGAAAAGTTTGAAGATAGGTGTGCGTTTGTTTGTGGTTGGATCTATCGAAGTATGTATTGATATAACTAACTTTAACCTCTGTGTCATTGTTTGGAGGGCACAAACAATGACAGGAGGGGGAAAAAAAATGGAATAGCAATTTGGTGTGTGTTTAATGCATGGCTACATGGTAAAATCAATCAGCATCACTAAGAGCAATGAGTGACGGCTACACTGTGAGTCTGTCCCCCATACCACAAGCACTCAAGTACACTACACTTAGACTTCTCATATTAAAACACCTCTTGAAACACCAAGAGGAAATTACTGAGAGGCCTGCGAATGTTACAAGCTTTCCTTGTTACAAACACACTGTATGTGGCATGTGAGAGGTGTCTGAAAGTCAAAAATCAGCTCCTTAGAAATTATGGACGTAATCATATAAATCATTCGGAATGCTGGACGAAAGCTAAATTTAAAGGAATAACTCACCCAGAAACTAAAATTGTGTGATTACGTACTTACCCTCATATGTTATATATACATGCTTCACATTTAGTTACAAAAGCACTTAAGAGCTACTGACACTAGGTGTCAATGACAGCAAAACTGTCAGCAAAAATTACAAATCTAAAGTTATCTTATCTGAATTGAACCAGAGAGAAATTGAGCTACTCTTACAGAATGTATCCTTTCATGTTCCACTAAAAATATAACATAAAATAACATCTTTGGGATGCCAATTTTCATTTTTGAGTGAACTATCCCTTTAAATGTTGGGGAGAAAGTGCTCATGATGTTCTGACAAATATTGCTATGTGGCATGTTCTCTAATGTTCTCAAACATCTACTCAAATTGTTTAATATAATTTCCACAGTACATAATGCTTTCCTTACAGGATTTTTTTTAAATAACTGTCAAACTGCACCACTAAATTTTTATCATACTGTATTATATAATTGTCTTTATAAAAAACAATGCAAAACAAGCATTTGTGTAAGAGAGTTTTGTAAAAAACTGATTTGTATAACAGACAAACTAGTAAGAGAAAACTCCAAACCATGGCAAACTGGTTAAAGCCTCTGTTAGAAATTCACCAGCACAGCAAAACATTCGAGAAAAATACTGCAAGCTACAACATACTTTTGTGGCCCTGATTTTTTTTGTCATCTAATTCTACTAATGAAAAAAGACAAATTAAAAAAGACCCTGCCTGTGTCTTTACCAAATGCCAGTGTTTGACATTTACAATTACACTGTAGAGGGAGCAAAGTGAGACAGTAATCAACTTTAAAAATATCACTCCTGATAGGAACACGGAGCAGCACTCCTTTGTTCCGTGTTATGGCAGTTGAGCGAGTGGCCTGGCTGGGCCAAACCGCTCTCCTCTGCCCTTGCTCCTCCAAATTAGGTGGTGGAGATTTACGAGCTACAGCGATGCCCTTCAGTAAGAGCTTAACAATGAAATAACTCCACCTGCAGCACGGCCATTTCAGCAAGTCTCTGCTTGTTCCAAATTACATTACGGCACTTTTACAACCTCAATCAAAATAGGATCAGCCCACCAAAGTGTGATTGCTGTTCCATACCACAGGGCAGCAATAGCCACTGTATTACTGATCAGACTATTGAGGTAGACATCTGTCTCCTCTGCTTCAGACAGACAACGGGCTGATGCCAGCTTCACAGCGCAACAAAGATGTAAGGTAGCAACAATAGATGTGTTTCTATTCTTTGTGTTTGCTCCTCACTTTGTTTGCAAACTGGGGTATCCATGACAACAGGCTTACAGTCTGAGACCACACTGAATGTTTGTGATTCAAACTTCAATTTAAACAAAGTTTCAGTATTTTGAAATTTATAAAAATGTCATGGTGTGGAATGGAAAAGCAATTTTTAAAGTTTTTTTAGATCAAAGGTAAATTTGTGAAATTGAACTTATTTGTACAAAAGGCTTGATTTCCAATTTACAGTTACGCGTTTGGCGGATGCTTTATCCAAAGCGACTTACAGTACATAGTTATACATTTTTACCGTATACCCTGCTAACGCAATGCTTTACCAACTAAGCTACACAGGAACAGAAATCTGAGAATAAGGCACACAAGATGTTTTAGGACATTCCCAAATAATGCTGGGAGAACATGGATCATCAGGGTTTGCAAAAACTTGTTGAGTCCATACTAGCAAGAGTGCACACGGTCTTCAAAGCAAAGAGGGTATATGTAATTTTAAAATTTACATAATACATTTTTCACTCAAAAAGCTGCTGACATTTTTTGAGGGAAAAATTGTAAATAGTAAAAATGCTTGTATTTAGCATTTTTCTAAGTGTTCTCAGATTTCTGTATCTCACGGTATAATGAGTAAGCTAGCTATTGCAGTACTTCTATTGATGGCTAGTGCTGTTACACACACACACACACACACACACAAACATTCAGTGTTAGTGGACTGGGGCTGCATTAGCCATTAGCTGCTGTACATGCATGCAGCAGTGACAGCAGGAACCCATGCAGGAGGACGGGGTTTCTGTGGTAGTACTGACTAATGCATCCTAAGGCGCCACCTACAGTGCATGGGGGCAAGCGTGGAGGACAACGTGCCAGGGCGGTACCGGAATTTTCCGGGCAGGCTGCGGGCCCGATTCAGACTGGCCAGGCTCAGGCGTGACTGTGAGGCCGGAGCTGGAGGAAGCAGACTTCCTTTACGATTATTAACAAGAGGTACAGCAGTCATGGAGCACTCCACAACCGGCACTACACCAGGCAGGGTATTGGGAACAGCCATACTGTTGGCCAGTGTGATCGAGCAGTTTTGAAAAGCCGGTCTAACGTCCTCCTTTACTGTCAAACAGTAGAAGACAAGAAGAGCTGATGTTTTGTCTGCAAAACTTTAACAAAAACATTTTGTTTGTCTTCACCTGCTATTAGCTGCAAATTACATTTAAGTTCCTGGTAGATCTAAGAGAGCAGACATGACTGCTCTAAGTCACTTAAAAGCACATGCCATTAGTGCTCTAACTAAATATATTATGATTAGAACATTGCTACATTCATAATTTATCATTCAACTGCATGAAAATCAAACAAAAACATATTTAAGTATTAAAATACAAGTTGACATGACTTTCTCTTTGATTACTATTTACGGCCAGAGCCACAAATCAGCATGCCATAAAGGCACCTGTTTCACATTTAAATAATTGACGACGACCCCTTGGTTTTATTAAACACTACTTAACCACTTGGTAAGCGCTTTAGGTGAAATGTTCAATATGACATTTGCTTTTCCATTGCTAATAAACATTAATTAATTAGAAGCACTTCCTGTCTTGCTCTGCAACATGACGGAACAAAGGACGACCACAATATTCGTAATAACAGTCACAACCAATCAGGTCGCAGAGCAGTCAGGGGATGTTCGCGCAGGGGAACGTCACTTTATATTCTACTTCTACATACGGCACATGACATCACGGCACAATGTTGAAACAGCATGTCAGAAATATGTGAAAATCAATACATTATCTTTACAGACTGGTTTTTGAAAACTAGAACATCACTGGTTAAACTTTTGAAAATAACATCAATCTAGATAAAATGTGCATATGGAACCTCAAATGATTCAGATCAGAGTGATCAAGCCCACCATCTACCACCCTAGCCTTGAGACTCCGGCCTAATGCTATCTACATAAATGGCAAGAGGTTAACCAATATCTGGTGTAAGTGAAAAAACAGTTTCCGCCCGCTCCCCAAACCTTGCTCAAAGCAATAAATAGATGGTTATTTCTGCCGTCAGCTGCCGCATAGATTTAAAGGCCGCCACGGATAACTCCTGGATTCATCTGGCCCCTGTCAAACATGAGTAGCATTATACAGAGAACATGCGCTGTGGCACTTTCACTGTGGATTTACAGTAATCCAGACGGCAACTGTCCCTTTATGAAATGCAAATCCTGTGACGAGCCACAATTGTGCATTCTTATCAAGGCCATTGTTCAATTATAGAAAATCCATCTGTGAAAAATGCATTTTAAAACTTGATCAAATTTTGTGGCGGTGCTACATAAATAAATACGGCATACATAAATGTATGCAAAATATTACCTTATATTGTGCTCATTGCTTTAATACTTGCATCATCTATTGTAGTAATGAATATGTTCATGACTGTTATTACAATTATTTTCCTGCAGCAGTCATATGGGTTTTTGCCCTCCAGATATTGTAATATTAACACAGAACACTTAAGAATGCTTATTAAAGAATAATTTGTCACTTGAACGCTAGTTTATGAATTATGCAAGTATCTGTGGATACATAGGAAATGAACTTAAAAGCAATAAAGAAAGCTCCCTTAGAGATTAGTCGGCGATGGATTTACCTCAAGTGCATTCAACTTTAAACCGAACCCTAAAATGCTTCTGTGATCCCTATTTTCCTGGAGCTGTAGCGCCATCTGCTGCTAAAGGCGTTACAGCACAAAAACATCTCTAAAACTATGAACGTGTGCAATATTTTATTGCATTTCTAGCTCTTCAATCATCCCCTGCAAGGACACTGAACTCTTTATGCAACATCTGGATTTCATATGAATACTTCTGGATCAGCACCTGACCTTTCTCATGCAGATGTTTTAAAGTAGAACAGCCCCTCTGATTCAATCGATCAGAATCCAGTGCTGGGAAACTGTCATCACAAGCCCCCGCCCACCCCATCAATTCCCAGTAATCTGCAGACGGTTGAGGATGGCAGCTTTTGTGCTGTAATACTAGTGGGAGTAAAACCAAAAGCACAAAGCCAATGCAGGCAGGTTACATGAGGCAGAATGAGAAAAACAGAGAAGTACACTTACGTGATCTGACATATCTGTTAAACTTATATTTGGCTGAGAAGACCGATGAGAGATTACAAAGAGAAAGAGAGAATGAGGGTGAGACAGACAGACAGTACATTACACTCAACAAATGAGGACAGACAAATCAAATATAGTTAACAGCACTTGAAGCTCAAAGGATGATGATGATCCTGGTGATGACATAAGCAAGGGATACACAGCAGATGACTGGTGGAGATGCTGGACGTAAATAAAGCAATGAAAATCAAGTTGTTTGTTCAGTTTGTTTCCACATCACGGATCCGTTTAAAGAGTCAGATGCTGGATTCTCATCTCATGCCCTGTGACAAACAGACCGTTTAAAAAGGACCAAATCTAACAAGGATCATTATGGTATTTAGAGTTAGGATGAGGAGAAAGAGAACGCTTTGATACATAATAATGTAATCCATTAAACTCAAATTGATCAAAACCAGTGAAACCAGTCAAACAGATGTTAGTAATCTTGAGGCTTAGGCAAATAGTTAAACAACAAATTACAGATGTTTTCTATCACATAATTGCTTCTGCAAAATAAAACGCTGCTGACTGATCATTTTTCATTAGCAAAAACAATCTTGTCAATTGACCCCTCAGAGCCCTGCCATATCATTACTGACTAATCCTACCTTAGAAACTGTTGCCATTTACCATAACATTAGACAAGCTTGTGATTTTTTTCTCTCAGCATGTCTAAGAAAGTTCTGTGTTAGGACAGTTTTCAAACAGAAGTTAT
Source organism: Ambastaia sidthimunki (assembly GCA_036877625.1). Lineage (NCBI taxonomy): Eukaryota > Metazoa > Chordata > Actinopteri > Cypriniformes > Botiidae > Ambastaia > Ambastaia sidthimunki. Next base: position 22,586 of record JAZGTK010000853.1, read on the forward strand.
CCAAAAATATAGCAAAACATTGTTGCTGGGGCACCTATAATATGGACAACAGACTGTGATAAAATGTGTTTACACTGATTGTGATTCAGAGACTTGTAGTTCCTGATTATGTTACTTTACAAATTAACAATTTTATTATTAGTATAGTAGTTTCACTGTAAATCACTGTTCATGGAAAATGATCAATTAATTATAGAGCTTGTTTGAGCTAGCAACATTAACCAAGGGGGTGGAGCTCAGCAAATATCAATTGTGGATGAATAGCAAACTCTAAGCTTGGCATGCTGGGAGAATCATGATTACTATATGTGACAAAACAAACTGTCAAGTAAAAATCATATGTTGCACATGAAGCTGGAAACTGTCTTTAGCTAGCAGACAGCATACAGTCAGAATGCGGGATGTTTTCTAGTGCATGTAGGTTGCTTTGCACGGCATCCCCCATTGCTGCAAAGTCTCGTTATGAGTACTGTGTCTGATGCCATAAAGGTCACAGCAGAGGCCCAGGGCAGGGCAATGACACAAGCACTCAAGCAGGGGCCCCGCACCGGTCCTGGCATATGTCGCTTGTGATCTACGGACACAGGAAGAGTCGACCAACTCTTTGGCTAGCATCTGTCCTATACAGCGGAGGGGACGACCGGCCCTGCTCCTGCCTGGTGGTAAGGAACTGTCAGCTTGAGTTTCATGACACACCAGCTGAGCTGGGGAAATGAAAATGCAAACATAATTTTCATGTCAGGCCGCATAAGAGCCGACAGAGCCGAGTTCCACCCTGCGAGGAGTGGACAAGATTCACTCTTTCGGCTGTGTCGCCCCGCCCTGCCATACTCGTCACATCCTCTGCCAACTTTAAAACCAACTGGAGCAGGCAGGCAAAAAGAAATAAATAAGCAAAAATATGCCCTGAAGACCCAAAAGCCACAACCTCTCTCAGTGCGACGAACAATTGTTGTTTACAAAACAGGCATGTCTGAAACTGCCCTGGCGGAAGCTTCTTTGAGATGGCTCATAAGTTAAAAACAGGAATTAATACCCTTTGCAAGGCTGAGCACCTAGAGAGTCTTTAAAGCTTGTGTAATAAGGGGGATAAGTCTTGGCAGGTGGAGCAAAGGGACTGTTATTGTCATTGTAACTTAGAGCAGAGGCAGCTAACTCACTCGTTCAGAATATTGGCTCCCCAAAGCCTGCACTTCCAGAGATAACAAACTCTTCTTAATAGTGTGCAGTGTACCAGAGCTATAATGAGTGCTGCATTGCTTACTACTTCTTGTCAACTCCTCTTTGGGCCTTGACTGCAACTAAAAGCAAAAAAGTGTCTGCTTTTCACGCATCTCATTTTCATACTAATAATTCTTTGTCTGGCTTTGGCAGAGAGCGCCATTATCGTTCGGAGTGATGCATGCACCGAATCAGAACAAAAAGTGCACGAGGGCTGTTTGAGAAAGCGGCGATCGGGGAACATTACTCCTGTAAGACAGACTGCGTTTACTGCCACGCGTTTCATGCATTCAGCAGAATTACTGCATCCAGGGGAGTAGTATTTATTTCAGCAATAACTGAGCTACACCATATCAAGCTTAGCGCAGGGATAGTGAGATATACTAAATGTACTAAAGCCACATAAATGTCAAAAGAATGTTAACTTATGTTAACGTTAAACATAATTGAAAGGGGTCGTATGATGCATAAGCTCTGCAAAGCTACAAAACTCAAATTCTATCACAAAATTATTTATTTTACCTAAAAGAAAATGCTGATCTAGACCTGCCGAAAACACCTTGGTCGACTCCTTCCCCACATAATGTACAGAATGTGAAAAAAATGTGTTTTCTGGAAATTAAACCATGTAAACATATTCTATTACACCCAAAAGACAAAATAATAGTCTTTGGAAGTAGCATAATACTACCCCTTTAAGCCACATTGTGCATCTTCACATCTGTGGTACTGGGCCAATCAAGACATCATCTGAATCTTTACATTCCATATAAACTTATCATACAATTATTAATGACAGACCAACATCAGCTGATGTTCCATGAATTTCTCATGGTACAGTTATAATGTTAGACCCAGAACTGAACTGATGGGGGACAGAGTTAAAAACCTATAGCTGGCATTAGCTGTCAGAACCAAAAGCTTAATTAATAAAAAGCCAGACAAAAGCCAAGAAGCGTTAGGAGCTCAGTGGATGTGTCCAGTAACTGACCAGTAACTGGTATCTAGCCATATCACCATGGACCAAAACAGAAGACACAAAGTCAACCTCATAATAGGGTTTGATGCTAACGTAAGCTGATGTGCAAGCAGTCAGAAGACATTTGTAGAGGAAATGCGATCACCTGAACTGCCCTCCTGCTTTTATAGTAGGTCACACTGCTGCCATTCCTAATTGACAGATGCTTCAGTATTTCACATCTGCTATGGCTTAATGAGAAGACCCTTGTGCAGCACTGTCCTTTACACAACTAGCTGCTCCAGTCATCTGACCTCATCTGAGTCACCACCATCTCCATTGAGTTCCTGTCAGGAGATCTCCTCTACACTTCAGCATTGAGCCCTGACAGTCCCACTGTGGTATACAAGGCATTAAATAAAGCACATTGATTTTTCTCCCCTGATTGCTGGCTAAGAGAAAATCATCGAGGAGGATCAGATTCTGTGGAAAGGGGGAGAGTTGATGTGTTCTTTCAATAGCTGTTATACCTCAGTAAATAAATACTTTACTAAAAGAAGACGTTTTACTTCAGCTGCTGGAAACGGTTGAGGCATTATTGGCTTGTGGTTGTAAAACATGATTGTCCAAAAACAGCAAAACAGATATACCAATATATACTTTTGTATATAAACAGACCATCTCACTAAAGATCCCTTTCAATCAAAATCTAAGCAAGTGGTCTTTACATTGTTTATGTGACAGTAAAAAATTAAAGTATATCATATAAAGTATATAGTTTTGACTGGTTTTTATTTATCTAAATATCCCAATTCCTGTCTGCTTTAAATTTTACTCAGTGAACAAAGTCAAAAGGGATCTTGACCAGTGAGATGGACATTTCAGTTTTGTAACATTTTAAATTGACTGCTTTCACAATTACAGTCTGTCCAAGTAAAGCATGACATTTCACCCAGCATATGATTCCAGTGTGTTTGAAGCTTGAGGGAAAAGCTTAAAGTTTTGAGGGAAAAAAGAAGTTAGTCATTTGATTGCATTTTCCTTAACCTGATAGGCCTCCAAAGGTCACATGAACATGAAAACATTTTCATTGTCAAAACATCATGTCTATGTACATTATGAGCCCACAGATGTTATTAATAAATGCATCATATAATTCATTGCACAGATATATGTACACCCGCCATGTAAAACTTGTAAACACCAAAACAGTGACTGTAGAAGGTCACCGGCACTGCACAAGTGCTCCACTAACACAACATGCGCCAACACAGTTCTACTGCACCTACTGCAGCACTAACACAGAGAAGCCACATCACTTAAACTACCACCAATTCACCAAACAAAAAAATATTTACTAGTACTACCAATACACCAACCAATAAGCCACAGTTGTGGAAATAATGGAGGAACGAAACAGACGTAAAACACAGCACATGAAACACGGCACAGACACGCACTTACGGCACACACACACGCTCACAGGTCACAGACATCGAAGGCATGTGGTTGGCGATCAAACTTACAGGCACGTAAACTGGTTGAGCAATCATGAACAGAGACAGAAGAAAGTGGGAACGCCCTCTGAAGACTGTCCATGTTACTATGTACACTGCCTGACATGCACGAGCAGTCGCGCTCAGAGCGCCCGCAATCAAAACAACATGCCAGTTTCATTCGCTTGTAGACGGACATCTTGGCTACAGTCATGTGTTGGATGAGAGGAGAGGAAAGCAGCAGGTTAATGGCAAGGATAAAAAGTGTTTTTCCAACCAGGGAAGCCTGAAGGTAACTTTTTCAAACAGGAAAAAAATGCAAAGCCTTAGCAGCAAGCTGTGACAGGCTTGACCCTCAGATGGAACACTGCGCTCCCATTAAATGATTCAGAGTACGCTTCGTTTCCTACTCGGTTTACACTGTAATAGTGAAGTATGATCCAAACATGATCCATGGATCCAAAACGATCCATGACTTTAACACAATTGAGTAGAGGGTTTGTTTAGTCAGGAAGCAGTGATCTCATAGGGGCCAAGCCATGCCCTAAGGCTGATCATGTCATAAAAATTTAGATATGACAATATGATCAGGGAGTGGGGCAAGGGACATTCAGGCAAAAAAGGAATGGGTAAATGTGTTCAGCAGCAAAACCTGTTTGGATAACATCCTCTGTATCTTAAGGAGAGGATCACGTACCTGTATCCATGCAGCAGCAGGTAATCAGCATCACATCGTGCTACAGGCTCTTGTGTGAGCAAGTCAAACTCTAAGAGGCCGTTCACTTAGGGCAGTTTTTGGCCATCTTTGTCCTCTTTTTTCATCTTCTTGTGTACTTCAAGACGCCTGCATTTTGCTCTATTATGCTGCATCTAGCTGTTTTTTGTTGAATGTGAATGCATGTCCTGGGTAAACGGCCCCTCAGTTTGCTCACTGCTAGACTCAAATATTAAATAAATACTGCTAGACTCAGACTATCAAATATTAGATGAGAAATTCTGGATGCCACGTGGTAACATGCCAACAGGCCATTTCTTCAATCCCTGATTATGTTTGTGTGCTTGAACACATGCTTTGCACTTGATTTAAACATTTTATGGGATTATGTGTATGGAAGTATATGTACACTTGTTTTTCTTCCCTCAGAGGAACTGTGGTAGGAGACTATAAAGCAACATTTGATTGCTGTGAATCGGACTAAAAACAGCCCATGTTATGCATTCTCTTGGTGCCACCTTGCTAATGGACCATAATCAAGTCTGGCACTCTCAAAAAGTGCACATAATCCACAGGGAATAGCCTGCTTTTGACTTCCAGCTGAGGTTATGAGCCTGAATTCAGAGGCCAATTTCAATTGTATGCTGGAGAGATAATATTTTAAATGACTTGGCCTTTAAAGCCATAACCTCAGGGACCGTTATACTTATAAAACCATGCATAATAGCTGAAATTAAGGAGAACAGGCATGCAGAGGGAGGCGACCATGCTCTTAGCTCTTAAATGGGAGCCTGGTCAACTGTTTACAGGGCTGAAACAGATTAAGGCAATGCAAAAAACATGCAGCAGCTGGGCTTATACTTAATTTCATGCTGATTTCTTTTGCTTCAGAGTTTATGGGGTGACATTCATTTAAGCACATATTATGTGGTTATGTTAGTCAGTGGGACATTGAGCACGGTATAGACACAGGACAACATGATGATGTGGGTGGCTGAACATGGCTACACAGAGAGCCTATTTACCGAAGCCTCTTTAACAAAACAACCATATTTAGCAAGAATGCTCTCAGCACCCTGTTGTGTCTTTCCTCGTCCTACAATTTATCACAATTCATTGCAGGCTGCAATACACTGGCTGTGTCCAAAATCTGAGCTTTGTGTATGATGGTACCTTTTTAAGGAAACTAACTTCAGATGAGCTTCCAAGACACCATATCGTCAGGTCTAATGATGTAAAAGACATTTAAGTGTGTTAAGAGATAACACCAAGCTTTTAGACGCAGCCATTATAAAACTAATGACCAGAACACAACTGTGGACACTGATGGTCATGTTTTCTATATCTATTTTTAGCAAACAAACAAACAAAAACCCTAAAACAAATGTGATATATATATAATAATGGCCACTAATAGTGAATGCTTGAACAACATACTGGACCTTTGATACAATTATACAACCATACACTCAAATACTTGTAAATCAATATAAAGCAAATAACACCTTGTGCCACTGGGATACCTACTTAAAAAAAACTCAGAAAGTGGGAGAACTCTACCACACACACTTACTGACAGCAATCTTGCTAAATCGGTTTATGAGGACTTCAGTGTTTCCAGTCGGTTCCCTTCTTATTTATAGATCTACCGTGGCATCTAGTGGCCACAGTCTGTATAGCAGCTAGATCATTACCAACATAACTCAAATGTTGAGAGATGCACCCATCAGTGAGGGCAGTGAGTAAAAAAGGACCCAACTACTGAAGAAGAATTGAAATGCAGAAGTGGAACATTTCAATTCTGCAGATGGTTTTTGCGTTATGTAGAGAAGCTGGGCAGGGGCCGGGCGTTGCAGACATAGGGGAGGCTGTAGGCAAGAGGGGGCCCAGATTGTTTTGATTGTGTTTTGGAGACGATGCTCGTTAAGTCTTAGAATTTAAAGAACTTCCCACAGAACTCTTTCCGCTCTCTGAAAATACAGCAGCATGTGAAATTGTCCCTGACAGCAAGAGGTCCAGTTCAAGCGGATTCAACCCTGCCCCCTTTGGCACTCTCGAAACCCATGACTAATAGTAGCAATACCAATCCACTTGTTTGACATTTTTGATTGGCCCTGACAGTCATTTTGGTTTTTGTTTCATTTCAGGAGGTCACATAACGTTCAGGATAAATCTTGCATTTCAAATATCAGAATCGTGCCGTTAATATATGCTTGGGATAAACTGCTCTATATTATTACAGAGAAAGTGACCCCTTTGGTTCAAAAGGAAGCTTTCGGTCATTTCAGGCCAGTAAATCCTGCTGTATTATTGTTTTGGGCTGAGGACAGTGAAGAGATGAGAGGCATAAGGAGGATGTGGCAGCTAGACTGATACATGCAACAGATATATAGATATATATATATATAACTATTGGCAGAGTAAGACAGTGAGCCTGTACTCTGGGCCACAGGAAACCTGTTTTTACTCACAATATGTCACTACCAGTGAGTGGTTTAAATAAAGAGGCAGTATTCCAAGGCAGCAAGGAAGGAAATACATCAAAAAAGTATGTCAATGATCATAAAGGGGGTGAAAAGAACACAAACTACAAAAGAAACATCATATTCCTTACTGTGAGGCTCTCAACCTCTTTCAAGCTGAAAAACAGTTTTCATCAAGAACACATGATTGGGGCAAGAACAAAAATAAAGAAATACAAAAGTCTGCATTTAAATATTCAAACCATATATTTCTTCAAATAAATAAAATGAACATGAAAATAGAATGGGTCTTAAGTTAAAAGAGGCTGTTTAGGACCACTCAGTAAAAGGTCACTGGGAATGAAGCTGAATTATTCATCTTGTGGCTAACTGGTTTGGACAAATGCTTATATAGGTCATGTGATAACAATGCATCATTCTAACATTAATGTTAATGTGCTCTCTACCTAACATAAATATTGCTTAGTTGTACTTGGCCAACATTAACAAATGACCACACATAGTTTGTAGTGAATTCTAAGGTGTTGCCAAATTTATACTGTATAAGTTGCAAGGAAATACATCTCTATCATATTTTAAATCTCTCATTTGTGGTTATGCTAAAGCTGCTCTAAAAGTGGATGACATTCAGAGCCATTAATCTCTCTTCTACTTCAGTGACTTCCTGTCATAAGGTGTTTGCGCCAGGCTGAGGCAGCGTAACATGACAGGGGCACATCCGAACAGAGCTAGCACTAGCGTTGGGCGTTCTGGGTAAACAGGGTGGATATGATTGTTAAAATGATCCAGGCCAGGAGTGCGTTTGCGGTGTGTCTGGCTAAGGCGGGCCAAGCCTTTTGTTTTTCCACCTGACAGATGTCATTACCTCTGCATTCTCTCACTGACAGTGGCTGGAGCTGACAGTCGCTCTCTTCAGCCCCGCTAATCACATCATTCTCTCTCTACATCTCTATCGCTCTCGACCATTAGCTGATGACTGCCTTTCCTCTAGAGTCTCTCTCCTTTCACCTTGTCATCTTTTTCTAGGCCTCCATTTTTTAAAGCAGTCAGAGGTTTCTGCAGTTCAGTGTAGTTCTCTTCATTTTTTATTTTGCTGTTCTTAAAGAGAAAAAGAATATCCTGGGCACTTTGGACACCTTTGTTATTTATACACCTTTGTTATATTTATTATAGTCTTTTTAAAGTATTTTCAAGGCAACACTATATTGATATTTTCCTGATATTATGGCTATTGGTTTGTTATTGCTTAGTTTTACATTTTTGCAAATTATTATGCATTTTTGCATAACTCAGTCAAACCTTTTGTAATTTTTGTACAAAAAAACAAAAAATTTTGTAGTTTAACTACTAGGTGTACTACAACATTCTTTTCATTTTTGCAAATTTTAAAATTTGACAATCCCCCACTAACAAAATGTACAGCTAGGACAACCGCTATGCACATATATACATATATTATAAAATGGAACTAAACTTTTTCATCATAGTGTCTCATTAGATAAATTAAACCTAAAAGTTAAAAAACAAAAACTTAAAGTTTCATATAAAACACGAAAGAGAAAACACAATATCAATAAAATAAACAATAAAAGCTATGAAAAGTACCACCAGTGTCCTGTAAATGTAAAGGACTGGCAGACGATTCAGACTCTCCTCACAGGTGGTGCTCGGGTTTACTTACTTCTCTTGCAGCCACACTTTTTTATCCTTTTGGGATCTGTGATGTCATCGTGACAAGCTTTGCAGTAGAAAAAAGCTCTGAAGAGAGACGGTGCAGAATTTAATATTCCCCTTCAAGTGCGTCCTTCACATTTCACAGCTTTCATTTGTATGTAAGGGTGAAAAATAAAAAAAGGCAAACAAACTCAAAACGACAAAAGTTATTTTGATGGATTAAGGGCACAATTACCTTTTCACCTCTTTGGCATCACTGGCGATAAAGAATCCCAACGTCCCCTCCTGCATCTTAACATGATTTCCCGGGTTGATCAGAATACTGTTTAATCAGAAAGAGGGTCATTCTAATTAACATAAAGAAAATCAATCTAGCACATTTAAACACTCTAATCAAGAGGAATGGTACATGTTTTTCGACCTTGCTGAGGACACTGATGAGCAAACATGTAAATACTGCTTTCCGATTTTACCAATAAAAACAGAAGTTGGAAAAGGGAGCTATTCTACAATACCACTGGAATACATGTCCACTTTCCTCTTTAATGAATTTCCCACAAAAAAGTACAGCATGCCATTTTGTTTTCTCATGTAGATCTTAGATTGAATTTTCTGTGTGGTGGTAAAAAAAAAAAAATTGGGGAGGTAGCAGTCTGAGATTCGTGGTCGACAGTTGATGTGAAGTCAATCCCCTTGGATGGATTTTATCTCCTGCTTAAGTGCAGTAGAAGGCAAGAGAATGACCAGTCCACCAAGAATTCAGAATGTACTGTGGGTCTTATAATAAACATGCAATGCTGTAAAATGGGCTTGCAGTTTTGAGATATTAAGCCTCAAGGTCAGCTTTAATTGAGACAATGTGCTTTTACCAATGCATTCATTTGACAGCTCATAAGCGGGCCCACTGTTGTGTAACTAGGACTGTTGATTTAATGCAGTTGATTATTCAATACAAAATAAACACATTAGGCATGTCATTACATGCAATGGTAAAAATGTTATGTACAAGTAATCCATTAATAACAAAATTTCCACTATTGGAGCAATTTAAGCTTGAGGTTCTGTACCACTTTTATGTTTTTATAAGTCTGCAGTTAGCACAGACCCAGCTGCTTTTATAGCCACGCCTCTCGCAAACCATGCCTCATCGAGAGCTGTCAGCATGGACTGAGTGAGAAGCCAGTCATAAAGGACACAGTCTTGCTTTCAAAAACAGCTGGACAGAGCACAACAGAATGGAATAGACGCAAGGGGTTCACGACACGGCATGTTCGCAGCACTAACGAGACACACGTAATGACTAATAATGTCTGTCTGCAGGTGTACATAGACAAACAGTTATAGATATCACAGATGTAATACAACAATGTATCTTATGTGCAACGTCAGATTGCAAAAACATTCTGTGGGCCAATTTAGGGCAAGTCTTTAATCATACGGAAATAACATATTTATCACTAAAGCTACTTTTTGTAATGTCTGTGCAATGCTTTTGTCATTTGTCACAATCTTGTCTTAAATAACTTCCTTTGGTGGGCAGAGAACGTTTGATGCTAACAAAATCAAGTAAAACTTCTGCCAAATATTTAGAAGAGTTGGATGGTTTGTTATTGTGGAGGTTCAGGAGTGTGAACAGAGCAACTACTGAACCACTGTATCATTCCCCATTAATTAGACACAGACAGGACAACACAACACAGCCATCATTAGTTGCCTGTTGTTAGGGATCATCAATAAATTGAGTGACAACTGCAACACTTGACAAACATCCACCCCGACTACAACATCAAGGCCAGAGAGCCCAGACGAAAGAAAAGCTCACAACGAAGCCACATCAAACACAACCCACTATTCTATATATCGAAGAAGCCAGCCTGTGTTACTAAATCTTAAAAATCTAATATTTATTTATAGTTTATTATATGTACTCTATGGAAACCCTTTCCTCTGGGCTCAACAAATAACCATTTTGTCAGAAATAAAGATAAAAAAGGGGGGATTTAATCCATCATAAAGTGAAAGTTGGCTGGTAAGTTCATGAAAATGTAAAAACAGTCCTGCTTGAAATCACTGTGCAAGCTTTCTATACCACTTTACGTCTGATTAAATAACCCCCTTAGTAAGAAGCAGCACATCTGGCATGCTGTTCACAAACAGACTTGTTAAATGACATATTCACATACATTGCTCCCCAAATTTGAGATTTTCACACTGGGACAAAATCTGAAAAAAGCATTATGCAACAGGGCTGTTTCTAGACCGATTGCATTGCATCAAATCAGATCAAACCTCATATTTTGGGAAACAAAGCAAGCAGCACACGTCACTTGACGAGTGTTTTGGCATGCAGTTACCAAGGACACATCTAAGAGAGAACGGCACGTAGATGCAAACTGTTGCAGTAACTTCTGTGCAGTTGGATTGTTGTATAGAACACCAAACTGACAGGAAGTGACCTCACTTCATAAACATCTACTCAGAGACGCACAGGCATTTGAGAACATGATGAACGTCAGTTTCAGACAAACACAGACAGGCAGACCCGCCATTCATACTCACACTCAACAGAACCAATGTCTCACACTTAAGGGACATACAAATATATATCACACTCGCTCCTGCACACACAGTGACAGACATACACAAAGACAGATAAACACGATACATTGTTAGAGTGGTAATGACAGAAAAGGCACAGATGGTCACCATGAATAGTGTGGCCTTCATTAACTAATCGTTCAAGTTGTTTAAGACTATGGAGTCAAACTTGCCACTACTAAAATAAACACTAAAATGTATATGATGTAATTCACTGAATGCAGTTTTAAATAGTAAAGGTTCCAGTTAGGGCATTTCCCAGCATGCTCTCTGCAACGAGCAATAAGTGAGAAAAACATGAAGTACTGTTTGCAGTGACAGCTGAAAATCACAGGGGCAGAAATGATCGCAGTGAATGAATACTGAAAAACAAACAAATGCGGGGGAAAGTAACAGGGAGTTGAGAAAAAGAAAATAGTGTTACACATGGTGTGGATAAACACTGTGTTAATATGTGAACAGTACAAACAAAGAAATGAGTGAATCGAACAATATCAACTACTCTCTCTGCCTGCAAAGAAGTTAGTGCATTTAGCACAAAGATCACAATAAAAAAGATAGCGAGAGATTTTGGCCATGTTTGGGGGTTGCTTTTCGCCCATAGATGATCTAAAGTGTAGAAAGGTGAGATAATGAAGAGGGCATACCGCTTTCTGCTTCTGCAAACAACAAGAAAACATTAGAAATCAAAACAGACTGAAAAAGGATGCAGAGCATCAGTTATTTCTGTATCTGCACATTAAGATCAAAAATTTTTGAACCTGTCTCGGTAAATAATGAAAGTAGAGTGCAAAACAGTCACTTCTCACTGTAAAAACACTATCATTTATATTATGGTATAAATCCCAAAGTGAGCTTCTGAGTAAAAAAAAACCAGCATTCTAAGAAACCAAACTGAGAGTCAGGCTTAAGGCTAATGTTGTGCCCTCTAAAGGTTTTGTCGTTATGTGAGGTATGGCAAAGTTATTAAGCAAACTTTAAAAGCCATCCATTAGTAAGTAATCAAACTCTATAAACTGTATCGTGTCAACTGGGAGATTAAAAAATAACCTTTGCTTTAAGTACGCTAAGGAATGTGTCATTAAAAAAACAACTATTTTACTATTTTAAAACAAAATTAATAACACAGACCTCTGTAAGAAGCAAAAAACTGCTCCTATCCACATTAAGGGTGAGCAGTATAACAAAACCGTATATCACAAAATTGTCTTTTTATATTATTATGTCAATTATTTGTTTATTGTTAAAAACAAAATACCTGAAAAAGTAAAACTAATTCTAAATTCTAAATCACACTCGTGATTGCACAGTTGAATTATTCATAAATGCTGTTTTTTGGCATCAAAAACACCACTTCAGCTTCATCTTGACTTCTTTGGCACACACAGCTCTCCATATTTTATGTTCCGCTATAACTGTAAATATTTCTAAAGTTATATCGCCCAACCTTAATCCATAGTAGGAAAAAGGATTTGATAAATAAAAAAAGACAGCTGCATTTTGTGATCACAGCCAGGTCTTCTGGTGGATAATTGTGTTTTCAGGCCATCTTTTGCTCTAAATCACACTCATTAGTCCTTATTGTGCACATAAAATGCATTAGTAAAAGTTACAGTGTACAGAAACATTGGAACACATGTTGTGGATGTGAAAAGGGGTGGTGGGATTTGGCAAAGTAGAAGTTACTGAGACAGAGTACTTCATGTTATTAGTTCTAATGGGTCACTTAACAGAATGCCACAGGAGTGCTCTTAAAGGCTCTTTACTAGAAAAGTAAAGCCCTCATCAATGCAGCACAGTGAGTCTGAGCAGATGTCATGTCTCTTTGGCTTCACGTGACTCTTACAGACAGTGATCATCATCTGTGATGCTATAAGAGTTGAGAGGAGGTGAACTTCCTCCAGTGAGACATAGTCACTGTGGAACGTAACATGCTGCTAATTTAAAACCAGATTCAGTTCTAACCGGTTTCTTCTAGGAGAATTAATGATGGGAAATCCTTTCAGCCTTTTCTTACAAATATTTGTCAAGGTAAATAGTAAATGTGTACTGTAGTGTGTCTGTAGGACCAATAAGGGACTCAACTGCTTTGTCCCTCTTTGGTCAGTTCAGTGTACTGTGATTAATGGAGACTAATGGGGGACAAACCTGCTTTCCCTCTGCTCTGACTTGTACTCAATAGCGATCAACAACAATTTCAGCTTCACATAGCACAGCCTGCAAAGAGACAACAGAGATTTAGTATTGGCCATCTATCCAGTAGGTCATTTAGCAGATTGTCTTAGTACTTGTAAAGCATTAATAAGACCTATCACTGTATGATACTAAAAATGTATTGATGTTGATGTATCCCAGCAACAATAATCTAATATTGTGCCCAAAATGAATCAATAAGAAACTAATTGACTTATTTTAGGATGTTTGTTTAAATATCAACGTAACAAAATGCTGCTTTGGAACAGAAGCATACTTACTCACAAACTGTAGGAAATGTAAGCCCCACAAAAGCACTGGACAGGTATTCAGTGTACATTTCATTAGCCACACCCTCCAGATAATACTTTTGCCATGTGTCTTCCTCAATCTGCAGTGCAAAACAGTTCAGATCCGTCATATGTCATAGAGCTACAGTCTGTTCATTTTGTAGTGGCCAAAATATTTTCCAAAAAACATGATTGTGAAAACTCACATAACATAATCCAAGAATTGGATAAAATCTAAGACGAAGTTAAGTTAAATGATATATCTGTGAATTATTGCACTCAGCTCTCTAATAACACAACTGAAACATGTGTTACACTGTACAATGGTTCTCTTTTTCAGTTGCGTCTATATTATTTCACACCTGCAACATTTCAACATTCGTGAAACAAAACATTGCCCAGACTTGAGCAGGATAATAACGACCAAGCTGTGGTATTTTCCTCTATCAATCAATCTTGTAGGGCTGCACTAATAGGTGGAGTTGTCATTTAGTCTTAAAGAGTTACCGTAGGCTCTCTAAATTACCCTATGCATTTTTGCCCTGATGTAAGTGCTGCTTTAAGTGTTCCAACGTGTTTTCTCACACTGGCTGAACAATTATTTTTCTGCATCTCTCCAGAGAATCCAACCCTAATCCCTACTGCTCACTATTTGTTCACACCTAAAGAGGCCAGACAATCCTTTTTTTGACGTTTTATTTTTGGCAAACAGTATTGAACAAACAAGGTTTACACTCTGGAAAAGATACATAACACCATGATGTCTGCCTGAAGGCCTTCTCAATTCAGCCATGCTTCTACGGACTCCTCTATGAGACAAACTAACCTTGTACTAACTTCATTGTGTTCATTACTCTATCTGGCAACAAAAATAAAAAATATTTTTTTTAAATTTACATTATAATAAGATTCTCATTACTGTAACGCAATAATTAGTGTTTTAAATCCTCATTTTTTTAAGAACAAGTACTATGGTAATTCACAAAGTAAAAATATTGTAACAATATTTATACATATACATATCATACCTTTGTTTCCCTTTGATCATGAACTAGCAGTTTGAAGTAGTTTGATAGTCACAGAGAAGTGAGAGGTATCATGGTACATTGTGTAAGTGTGGACATAGCTCTGTCAGGTTGAAAATGTGTTTTTGTATGGGGCGCTCTGGCATAGGAAGTCTGGTTTTACGAGAAGAATGTCGTGCCCTGCAGATGTTTCCACACATGCCACATTATAAATATAATTATAAAGTCATTTCTTATTTCTTCATGACATGAGGACACAGTTCTCAACATTGAAAACTTTCATAGTCCTCTTAAAAAAAAATCAAAGAAAACTCATACAACTCCTTGTGGGTTTGAAGTTTTACAATTTCTGTGAAATATTTCAGACTGATCTCTCCCTCCTGATTTCTCCTTTTTCTTCCAAATAACTTCATCCAATCTGAGCCACCTGATAATTACCCCACAACCTCATTGCAGCCCATGACTGTCTGTACTGACTGTTTAATCTAGTGTTTTCTAATGTATGACTCTAAGCAGTCTGGTTCATTTGGACAATAAATAAAGATAGCTTTGGGATGCCATTCATTGACTATAAAACAGACACATGGTTCGCATTTCCCCGCTCCATCAGCACGCAGGAGGGCAGTAAATTTCGCAAGAGAAAAAAACACTAATTTACATCCTTACTTCCACCATGCCATTGACTCATATAAATTACCTCATAATAGCAACTGCATTGCTGTGCTGCTATCCCGAGTAAGTCCCAAATGAGACCGGCGGTCTCAGAAGATGATTTACCCAATAACATAATGGTCCTGGTGATTGAGTTGAAGTCGGAATAAACTGGGGGGCTGATTGTGCTGTATGGGTTTTATCAAAGCCACAGAACGGGGGCTGACGGTACCTTGATGTATGACCTCATGGAAAAGAGGTTGGCGAGCATGGTGGACAGGCCCTGTGCCAGGCAACTCTGGGCAATGAAGCCTGCCTTCAGCTCAGCCAGGCAGATCGCATCATCACCCTCCTTCCAGTTCCAGCTAGGAATGTTTAGCAGATGGGCCTGCGAAGACAAGACAGAACAAAGGCAATTTAAAATCGTCCCCTGCTGCAACATCTAACAGGCGTATTAATGAGAAACAACATCAAATATCAAATCAGTTTCTGTTTCATTAACTTGAGATTAATTTGAAATTCCAAATAGTACTTTGAGTATTTTATCATTATGTACATTGATTGACTGTTGTGTTTGATTGATTTTTTGTTTTATTATATAAATCTGTCAAACACATAACACAAATCACATAAGAGCAGCATGTGGCTATTTAATGTCATAGTGCTAGCTCACAATTTATGTGCTGTGGTTCTGAAACGATTGCCTGCAGGCATGTAATAGCTTTTGAGTTAACTGTCCGATCAAAAAAAACATCCCTCAATTCATTAAGGAAAATATCTATGTTTTGCTTACTGCTCTCACTGATGAATACAAAGCCAAATGCAAGATTCTGGAGACACACTCTGGACCAAAACACTGACATTGTCAAAATGCGTTTTTGATTTGTAAGAACTTTGGTTCTGAGTTTGTGTAAGACAGTTTTTACTGCCACAATTCACATTTTTGTTCAATATTAAACTCTCATTTTGTAGATCTTATTACCTTATTATGGTACTGCAACATCTGTGTGATTATTCTGATCTTTGGATGGTAGTTCTTGATAGATATTACTCTGTCAATAAACAAGAAACGCATGAACAGAGAAGCTTAATCAATTTACAGGCCATTAGAAATCAACATAAAAACCATTTTAAACATATTATTACTTGAGACCTATAAGAAAGGCTGCATTACCAGCAACAGTAACCTAAAACAACAGCCTACAGTAAACAGATATTCAGCAATTCTGTCTGTGCAGCCTAGTTGACGTCAACCAACAGTAAAGTTGTTTTCATGTAGCAGAAGTTATTTTTTTCTAAAAAGGACATTCCTTTGCATCGACGTGCATCAATAAATCGTACACAATAAGATTGAATTAAAAAATGTAATTAAACAATTTTAGTTTCTGTATTTACTTTTTGATAAAAATAAATATGCTAATTAAATGAAAATAAATTAATGTTTCATTTCCTTGTCTGTGATATGTGGTGGATCGTTGTCACCACATATCACAGCATATATACTTGACCATTCTTCATTCCTCATGAAATCCAGTATGAAATATTCTTCAGACTCACAACACAAGTCTAGAATTTATCTCCATATTAAGCTGCTTTATAACACATTAGTTGTTAGAATGAAGGTTCAGAGCACTTAGAGTTTTTCCTAAACTAATTTTTCATTTACTAAATAGGCCGGGCTTGGTGCAATACTGTGCGCTAAACATGGCTGAAAAAACATCTCCAGCTTTAAAGGAGGAAATGAAATATGCTTGCCCTCACATCACACACTCTTTCAGGCCAATATTAGCTGAAGCCCTCCCAGAGGAAATTCCTCTGGCTCTTTTCATCTGTGTCCAGGTCTAACATGTGTGAAATCTGAGGATTGAGTTGACCTGAGATGCTGAGTGTCTCATTCACACCTTCCTTTCAAAGCACAGGAGAGTAAAACACATCAGATTTCCTGACGTCTGTTTTACTGGAAGACTTTTTCTAGTGAGTGTGTTATCTGATAACAAAACACAAACACGTTTTTGCGTGCACAAGAGCATCTGACCTCATAATATTGGAGGCATCTTCAGCATCAGGGTCTGCACAGTATTTGTTTGCAAGAATCAAGCAGGCATCTGCTGATTCAATCTGCCAGGGTGGAGAAGAAAAATCCTTTTAAAAATGGTACTAAAGGCCTACTGTATTACTACATTAATAACACAATATGTATATTATTCCAACAATTGTGTATCTGCAATGAAAAAATGAATTAAATGAGTTTGTGCCTTACCCTCATACCATTCTCAATAATTATGTTTCACATATGCCTATTAATTAATCATAGCAAACTGGGAGAAAATCTAGTTCTGTGTTTGTAGATGTTACCTTCACTCTGGCCAGATCATGTGGGTTGAGAACCGATCCTTGATAGAATTCCACCTGAGTGAAGTGACGTTTGAACAAGGCTTCCAGCTCAAGATTAGGGGAAATACTACAGCATGACAGAGAAACAAGAGACAGAAATATAATGTACTTTAATTATTAACAAAGTGATGTAAAGACACAGAGTAAAGGCATTTTATTTCAGCACCAGCAGCTGAATCGTGAGCTTCAAATGAGCTTCATCTGCTGGTCTTCAGCAAAACTCTGTTAGTCCCTCCCCCAAATTCACACCACTGGTCAGGCCAATGTCCCTACTGTATATTAGGCCCCTATATTAAATGTGCTCCAACAAGCCTAATTCCAATTCCTTTGGTGTCACTAGTGATGCATAAAAGACAGTTCACGTTTAACACACATTTCTTTTACCAAGTGAACCTCAAAAACAGCTTATTGGTAAAGCTCTACAATATGGAATCAGGCAACTATACTTGATTTATTTGTTTTTCCTAATAACACACAACCATTAATACTCAGCAGGGAAAGTGTTCTTAAAATCAGTTTATAAAATTTATTCCAGAGGGAATTGTACTTACTTATGAAGAAAAACAATTTCTACATTGACATCATCCCTGTCCTTGTGTAGGAAGTCTTTAAGGAAGTTGGAAACACTTTCAAGCGTGATGTGACCACAAACCACAATGTGCCTGTAAGAGGGAAAAATCAGCTGAAGAGAGCAACATAAAACAAAAACTGAATCCTGGCATATCCTAAAAGAGGTTAAAGTCATAATAACCCAAAAATGTCTTGAAAACATTAAATGTTATGGCTTTGAACCATCTCTGCCCTTTTCAGTCATAACAGCATATATTTTTTATACTTCATACTTATAAACATATTGTAAAACAGCCTCAAAACACTAAATTAAATGCTTTGAACTTTTCAGGACAAACAAAATTTAATCTTCTGTTTTAATGTTGGATTGTCAAATGTTCTTAATCAGCCATGTCTCTGTAGCCAAACCACCCCTGAGCTAAGACGCATGTTGACATGTTCCTTGATACTAATTGACATATATCAGAACATCTGTCAAAAGCTTTTGAATTGTTTTTAGATTTGTGGCTGCTGTGAACTCAAACCTCAACTTCGCTCTTGTCCTGGGCAGGCACCGAAACAAAAACTGGGGATACATCAGATGGAACAAACGTTTAGTTCCAAGGCACAGCTGGATTGTGCCAAAGGTCACAGCCTTCTGGGGCTCATTAATCCTGTCTTCATATTACGATCTAGTTTCTTAGCTCTGATCCAAAATCTAGTGGGCTGCCTTGCTATCTATCCTGTACAGGCATTTGGCTAAAGCATCCAAACCGAAATTAACCCATAAGTAACTGATTTAAAACATTCTACATAGGCAACCAATGCCACACAAATATCACAAAAATCAACTGATTTCAAAAGTCTGACTTTCAAAAGTGTGTTTCCCCTTTCTTATTTATCTGTAATTATATCTCTTGGTTAACTCCACCAGTCACCTTGGATTTTTGTTTTTCATGGAGTTTAATGCAATGCATTCTGGGATATACAGCAAATAATATATACTGCACATGCTTCAGCTGCCCCAGAATTTGGCCAAAGAAGGTATCTTCAAAGGCATCTGAAACCTTTCGAGACTGTCTTTGCTTTGGAAGCACACCTATGATCTAGGTTTGGAATAGGTATTTTTCTAAGCTTCCCTCAAAAAAAGGTTTTCCAGTACTGATTAAAGGACAGGGCCCATTCAATCTTATTCATTTATTCTTCTGCTAAATGGTTACGTTTACTCCTACACTAAGACTAAGAGAATGTATTGGTAACCAGCCATTTTCCAGTCATTACCTAAAGCATAAATTTCTTTGATTTTGGGCCTATAAACTATACACCAAATTATACTCAACTTCACTTCAGATTACACACAAATGTTGTTCACAAGAGTTTTACATGTCTGCAATGATCTGAGTCTGACTTTTATAAAAGATTACATCCCATCATTACAACAACTTAATGGCTACATCTATTGCTGTAGCAGAACAATAACAATGCTTTATTTGTCAAGCAGAATTTCATGCAACAGGAGGTTAAAGAGTTGATCCGTGGCCATGGGGTTTGTGGATTGCTTCACTTCCCATGCTGGATTACTCCAATACTGCTGTGGTCAGACTCAAGAGCTTTAACCACGCACAATCATCAATCTAAATCTGTCCAAACAACCTCTCCCTTCTTAGCAGACGCTGTGTGTTCAGGATTGGACAAAGAACAAGGCTTGTTGACCTTAATTGTAACTGGGATTACATGCACACTCAGGTGTTAAAGAGTGGTACTCGTTTGTGCCCAGATCCACAACAAACATCAGGCTGATCTCTCTTTACTGGAAGGTTTATTGCTCCAATGTCTGGATGCTATCAGACATAATGATCTTAACAGATCTTGCCTCTTGTATTTAATGAGTGGTAGTAATTGCATGCTGGACTGTCCTGGGATGAGAAGACTATGTCGAGCTGATGGGTTGGTGTAACGCCAACAGCGTCTGGCAAAGGGGAGGCTTGATGAGAGACACATTATTCATGTTTTCCTCTTTCCAAAAATGCTCACTTAAGAGCTTTAGCTAAATCTGAGGGGTTTGTATGACAATACTCTCACTCATTTAACTGTATAACGGCAGTACAGAGTCTCTGGCACAAACACTCTCTGACTCTGTATATGTCAGACATCTCGTCTCTGTGTTTGGATCAGTGGTGCGTGATTGTGCTACTGATTGTGTGACCACTGTGAAGAGGTTTACGGTACTGCCAATGAAAGCAATACAAGAAACAAAACCATTCAAAAGAGTATTGGGCAAGACTAATGTCATTTACAGGCTGCCAAAACCTTCATCACTTGTTCTGTGCTTGAATTAAAAGACACAGTAGCACAGAGAGGGAAGAGCATGTTTGCCTTGAATATAACATAAAGAAGCATCTATCTATTCATGCATGTTTCATTTATCATTTTCTTTCACTTGTTTTTGAATATATATCTTATTTTAGCTTGTAATTAGGGCAGAGGGTAACACTTTACAGTGTCTTTGTTAAATGTTACATGTCTAGTAATAACAGTAAAATATGGATAATTAAATCAAACCCTAATCCTAACCTTAGCTCTATAGTAAAGACACGTTAATTTATATTACTCAGTATTTAAATGTAGAATTACAGTGTAATGAGGACACCTTAAAATAAAGTGTATCAGGGCAGAGAATTAGAGTCCATGTCACTGATAAAAACAAAACAATACTATAAATAATTATATGAATATCAACCAATTTTAACAACACAGAAATGTTAAATTTAAGATGAAACATCTTTTAAACTGTTAAACCAACTTAAATCTACAAACTTAAGTTGTCTAAAACCAACTTAAAACAAACACTATCACCACTATACTGTGAACAACACACAGTGAAGAGAACACTTGGGTCATTACACCATGTCATGCACAAAAAGGTGAAAAAACTTCATGTGCACAAATGCAGCAAGCAAATGCAGAAGTGCAGATACCCAGCATGCACTGTGAAACATGCCAAAATTAAAGAGAAACAAAACAAATAAAGCACCCAAATATGGAAAAAAAAAACTGAAGAAGTTAAAAATATCAAGCTCGAACATCAGCCTCAGCAGCGAAACCATTTATACTGCTCTAATCCTTAAAATGATCAATATTTTTTGCCAAAAATATCATATGCAGAGTCCGGTCTGGTTCCTCAGTGACTATAGACTGACACAATTAGAAAATTTTAAGAAAATCTGTGTACACCTGATGAAAGTGGTGCATACTTGTGTTTCATTTAAAAACAAAGGAGAGCAGAGTTTTAGATTGAACACGTGTAGTCCACATGGAGCCATGGAGACATCCATCATAATTAAAATGAACGACCTGATGCAGAGGGACGATGATGAATGTAATCTGGCAACTCTTTAGTAAGTAACACCTTAAAAAACACTGTAATTATTTAAAACTGCTCCATTGTGTCATATCTGTCTGTAATTACCAAACACATGCAGTCTGGCTGGGTATCACTCAACAACCGTAATTAAATTATGTGTGTGTGTGTGTGTGTGTGGTTAGATGAACTGCTTTTTCATTTAAATTATGATTTTAAAGTAAACATTAATAAATTAAAAACATAAATACAAGGATACAATATATCAATGTAATATTTTAAGAATAACCAAACTGAACTTTAGATTTCTATAACTATTTGTTTGTGCAATGTTTATTAGGGTCTTGGAACAAAAATTGGACACACGTTGCAACTCAACGTTATTGCATATGAATTCCATATAAATTGCATTATCCATAAATACAAAATCCTGTTATATATCAGCATCAACCAGCAGGACAATATTCAACGCCCAACATCACAACCCATACACAACCCATCAGACTGTCAGCTGCACAAGAACAGTTCCCACACCTAACCAGAATAAAAAAATCAGATGATTCAACCTCTATTGATCACACTTGTTTTATAATGTGTTAGGAGAGCCATATCAGTAACAGTTTTTTAATGTGCCATTATACCTTGGCGTGCGCATGCCAAGAGAGGCCCTATCTGCGGGTGTGCCGTAGATTCATAAGAGGTGAATGAGCTCAGAGTTCATTCAGGGTTTATGTCAGTTTCTCATCACACTTCTTCAGTTTCAGCAGAGCTATTGGAGACCACAGAGATGGAGTGTTGCTCTATATTACATAGATCCAGCTTGATGTTCATTCTGATAGTTAAACTCTCAGCTTCAACAGCCATTACCGACCATGGCCGCAGCATAGTTTCAACAGCAGAGATTACGCTTCAGATTATTCCTAGGCCCTACAGCACAGCTGAACTCACTCAACCGTTGTGTACAGTAACAGTAGGAACCAGCACACAAATGACTGGTGTATTACTTTATAAAGGCAGATAATGTAGACTCCACAGATATGATGGATGTCATAGTGTATGCTTTTCTAAAAATCTGCAATTTTCAAACAACAAATATCAATTTGTTTCTACTTTAAAGGGTCCAAAACAAGGATAAGTCACTGAATATTTCTATAACTGAAGTTCTATAACATTTTTATGGCCTCTGATGCTTATTCATAAACACTAATGCAGTTACTAATAAAAAGCTTGGGCTTGGACATAAAGGCTCTTGGACTTTCAGTTTATGCAAAAATTTCCTCCAAAATTATACGTTTTGCACCAGCTTGAGGTTGTTGGAAATGTGCTGCCAGTGGAAGTAAGTATTCTGACATTTTCCTCTCTATGTGTCGTGATGTGTCCATTCATAAGCACATGGACCCTTTCATATTTAAACAATAATGCAAAGCCTGGTGCCTGTTATTCAGCTTGGCTTGAGAGCTGGAGTCTACTGTAATTGCAACCAGCTGCATGTACAGCTAGAGAGCAAAAAAGTGAGAGAAAGAAAGAGGCTCAGCTCTTTTGACAAGGCCTTCTCTCAACACCAGACTGCGAATCCAAACGTGGGGCTGAGGCCAAACATAACATTTCATCAATCTTGTTTCACTGACAGGAAAACAGCATCAAACAAAAGAGCTCCTAATGGCTTTTTCCCGGCTTAGTATTTGCCCTCAAACACGGATGATGAAAGCTGGACGTGACCGTATGCCTGTTTCACGTCGAAAAAAGTGAGAAAGAGAGAGAAAACTCTAAAACTTAAAATGTGAGCGTTCAGGAGAATCGCTGTGCTGAGAACAGGGCCGTGTTTAAGCCAGAAACTACTTGATGGGGTTCAAAAAAATCCACATTTACATTCAGGGGTCATCAGAAAAAAATGAAAAGAAAATAATAATAACGGGGCATAGCCAAAGTACCAAGCAGGGCAAAATAGCAAGCCAATTGCAATGGAGCAGCTCCAGTGCGAGAGCTGAGGCATCCATGCATACAGGGTGTGTACGCTGACTGAAGATCAGGGCCAGAGTCATGTGACACTGAGATGATGAGGTGATGGGCCAGCAGCGACATGCAGCCAGAAAGGCTTTTCTCACTGCAGCATGCATAACCGGCAAAAAAGCCAACAGACGTCCAGTGACATGCAAGAGATGATGGATCAGCCATGAGAAGAACTCAAAACAAAGACAGAAAATATACCATACGCATGATAATGATGAGACTAATCAGTATACTGTAGTATTTTTCTTTATTTAAGCATCATAGATAGTAGTTATATGAGCAAGTGGTAGTGATATGACTGATATTATGATCTTCTAGAAGTTACTGTTTATTTCTTTTAGGTAATTTCTGTGATATTAAATGTGAAACAAACCCTTTGGGTCTCATTCACTAATTTGTATATTTAACCTGTGTATGAAAGACCTTGGTGGTCCATTGTTAAGCCACTTTTTTTTCTTTATAGCTAAATAAATTATAACTAGAAATTGAACAACTAAGTGACCATACAATAAGTCTTATTTCAGTGTAACTCTGTGTATTATTGTAATATATTGATGTATTAACGCATTCTGTGATAAGTTAAGCAAACACAGCCAAGTAGTCTGAGCCAATATAAAAGGTTTAAAGTGTGTTTGGAAACTTTAGGAATAACACACTTTTTTTTCTTATGCTCTTAGACAAAAAAAACAGACAAATGTGTTTGCAACAAATGGTTGTATGAGAGAGAATGTGCAGTTAAAAGTAAATTTCATGTTTACATTTAGCTTCTATCCAAAGTGACTTACAATGGTGCTTATTTAATTAGTTTGCATGTTTCCTGGGAATTGAATCATGACATTGGTGTTGCCAGTACCTTGATTAACTGCTAAGCTACAGAAACCATAAATGTTGCATAAGAACCTTTCCATTAAACATAAATATAAACACTTATACACACAATTATTAGTGAACGTGACCCGCTGATTCTACAGCAGCACAGAACAGATGGAAAATAAACCGTAGTCATGAAGACAACGTAATGAAATTACAATGCAGCGGATGCATTACGAAAAAAGCCACAGACACAGAGCGTAGGGCATGGACATGTGGCTTCGATGGCCAAGGTCTCCAGTCACAGTGTGACATTCATTTGTCCTCTATCACTTCATCTGAACTAACCCCATTTCTGTCTAAAAAAGGGGGAGAATCKGAGTCACACAACCACACCTGCTTCTGGATTTTGACTTACTTTCTGCCTCGTGTCGAGTTATAACTCCCTCCGTATTTCTTCCGATTAAGGATGAGAGCAGCAATTTCTGGCACGTAGCGAGCAAACATGGCCTACATGCATGGAACAGAAAAAGAAAAGTGCATGCAAAGAGGGCTTCTGCTGTGACCAAGGCCACAGAGGCACCTGGAATACTTACTTTCTGCCATTAACCGCACTATAGGAACCACCATATTTCTTGCGGTTTCCTATTAACTCTATGATTTCAGGGACGTAGCTGGCAAACATGGCCTAAGGAGAAGATAGGAGACAGAAGCAGAGACTAAAAACGAGAGCGGAGAGACTCCTCATAGGGGGCATGTTCTCATTCACCTGACTTCTCCCTCAACATCTGAGGAGCAAAATGGTTGAGAGATTAATGTGTTTTATAGAAAAAAAATCTTTGTTTTGGATCCCAAAGAATTTCCATGAAATATCTCCAAGAGCTCAAAAATGCTCTTATACAATGTGATTTTTAAAAAATAGAATAAAATGGGGAAAAATCCAGCTCTTAGAAAATACAGCACACATTTTTAAGGTTACTGTTTTGGAGTAAAATCAAAACGTTTGTAGTGCTGTCAGTCTGTCAATCACTGACAGCAAAAACAGTAAAAGTCTTGCCAACAGGAAGAGAAAGAAAAAAACCTACATGCCATGTTTTGTCCAACAAACACTAATGTAGCGGCAAGTTGATTTGAATAGTCCAGCCTGATCGCCCACAGCTGCAAAGCACATTAAGACTCATTAGTGTGGTTTAAATGAGCTGGATGTGTTTTGCAAGATTGCAGCCTTCTCGATGTTCTGGTTAATCTCTACCCTACATAAGACGAACTCATCATTCCCAGGTTGTCCATTGGACTTCTCCAGAGGGAGTTCTGACTGTTCTTCCACTATCTCAAGGGCCCTGATGAATTATGACATCTGCCTGATCAGACTTGACGGTGTACAACATTTCCATACTGAAGTCATTAATTGAACACCTGATATAAAACAGACCGCAGAGCTGTGATTACTTCCAGTCCTCCCCAAAACAAAGGAATAACACATCACTATGGAAAATTCTGGACAGCTGGAGCTTTTTCTGTCCTGTGATAGAACTGGAATGCATCTGTCCGGAATTACAGCTGTATAAACTTCAGAGGAGACCGTCTTTGTGCCTGGATGACTTATACCTTTATCTTCAGTCTGTGTATTAACTAGGCCCAACACCGGGTGATATATCAAGTTGAGAAGACTGATTTTTTATTTCTGTTATTTCTGTCTATTTGCTTATATTTAGTTCTTTAGAACGGTCTGTTTCAATAAATAGCTTTTGTTAATGTTATCACTCAAAGAGATTCAAGGAAATCTCTGCATTTTGTGTTTTGTACTGAAACGTTTCAGTATTTGAAGACATAGGTAAATTAAAGCACCAAGCCACAACATTCCATCTGTTACAGCAAATTAACTACAATTAGAATTATTTAGTGTTTGTTTAAATAAATCATCTATTTCTGTTAAATAATGTACGACCAACAATTTGATTTCTAAATGTTCAAAATACTACATCTACAGACTTCAAACAAACATTAAACAATTAATTATGTATTGTTTATTATCTATTGTTATGGCTTTTTTCCCCTTGGATTTTCCAAAAAATTTCTTTAGCAAAAAACAGTACTGCCTTCAGGACATGCAAATCTTTTTCTTATCTTTTTCTATTTCTTATCTAACTGCTTATGATGAGAGTATAAAATAAACGCATGTCAGAGCGTTTCTGGCTGCCGTTGCCATGGAGACGCTCAAACAGGACTATGGGCCATCAGCCTGCCACTGTGTTTGTTGGAATTTGGGGAGGGAAACAGAAGGACGGGAACTCCTGAAACCGCAAAACTGTTTTAAGAGAATAGAACATTATTGTTAAAATACATTGCCTTTACATAATCATTTAAATGCAACATGTAGCCTTAATGAGGGTCAGTAAATAGGGCATTGGATTTTTACGGTGGGATGCAAACATTACAAAGACAGTGGACAAATACAATAAAAACAACATTTAAATTAAGACTATTATGAAGACTAAGGATCATAGATCCTCAATATAAGATACATATCAAAGGTGGTGTCTTAATCGTAGTAGATTTACATGGTAGTTGAGATGTTTATATGATGGGGGTGCGGGGGAAGGTGCACAACTGCCAACAAGAGGAAAAGTGATTTTACCAGACCACCGAGAATGAAGAAAACCATGAAAAGGCGTCCAAGAGTGGTTCTTGCATAGACGTCTCCATATCCCACAGTGGACATAGTGACCATTAATAAGTACACACATTCCCAATATGAGAGTGGCTGAGAATTTTGGAAGTTTTCCCATGGATCCCCTGAGTTTTCCACCTGTAGGAGGGACAGCGTATATTGAGTTACTGCTGGGTCTAAACACAGTGCTTTACAGCCATCTACTGTCCATACATAATACCACACGGATGAATTATGAGAAGAACCAAACTAAGGACATAGTGGCAATCAGAGTCTCTGCTGCCATCTAGTGGCACAGGTGTCCTCTGGCACATCCTGATTAAAACACAAAAACAAGCTACAATACTGGACATACTACATACTGAACACAAGGACAGACGCCACGCTCACCAAAAAGCGTTTTTATCGGCAGATCTCTCTGCACGCTCTCCTTTCTCCAGTGGCATGGGAAGAGGGAGGCGCGTGTGTGTTTTTTCACTCACCAGATGAATGAATCCTGCAGCAGTGAGCCATGTGCTTATGAAGATGGAACACAGGTTCACCAGCTTGATGGAATTACT